>JBBPBT010000623.1:5829447-5849050 GCA_037974875.1 Cicer bijugum
TTTTTAGAATGAATTTTTATCATATTATAACATGTCTGAAAACAATAATTCAAAAATATATATCGACATTTTAATGTAAACTAAAATTATTTGCATAATAATTCTATAAGTGTTAAATAATGTTAATTTTTTTTTTACAAAATATAATCAAAATTTTATAATATTAAAAATTTATTTAACTCTTTTCAAAATTTTAATACTTTTAAAAAATATGCATTAAATTTTTGTTTTACGAAAAAAAAAAAGCAGTTAATATATATTTGTTAAGAACTAATAAATAAATGACTGGACAGCCTTGAGCATACCTAGTTTAAGGTTGCCACTTCTTTCCAAAAAACATTTCTTTGATCCTTGGAGATTGTAGTTTAAGGTTACATTTTTTGGTTGATGTCATCTCAACTCATTTTTTTCTTCTATTTTATTTAAATAAATTGTTTCTTTTTTATATATATTTAATTTTTTTTCATGTTGTTTGTGGTTTCATCGATCAATTGTAATATCATTTTGTTCACCATTTTGGTACATGCGACATCTTGGTTTTTCAGCTCGTTGTACTGTTTATTTTGATTAATATTGACATATCAATTTCGATTTATTGTATATTTAATCCATGACTTTAACGTCATCAAATGTTACCATTTCAAATGTATGATTATTCCGATTACTTTAGTAGGGTTTATAAATAGAATGAATGACCTTTGCAGTGTGCTATAAGGATACCCAAGTTTTTAGAGAGGAGATAACACACTCATATTATCCATCACAAATGTGTGCCACCGCATTTGTCTATTTGGCTGTTTGGGATTGACATGTCTGGTGTATTACTTTTTTAGTACCCCAAAAAGAATTCATTTGAGTGATCGTTATACCATATTTTCGACTTGCAATAGCCACCACATTTAGAAGGTTCAATTCTAGAATTGTTTTCTATAGTGTAGTAGGAAATTGATACAGTGTATCTGAGTTATTTTATCTTTGAGAAGTCATGGTTGATCGTTTACCTTGCACAATTTTGGATATTATCACAAAATAAAACATATTAAATAGAGCAACCTAGTCTAAGACTCAACCTAGTACTATCTTCGATGGATTAAAATCATAATCATTTTTCAAAATAGTTTTTTGAAATGAAAAAATAACAATATTAAAATGTTTATTTTTGTCATGTCTAACGAAGAAATTTCTAGATTCAATTACGTTGATTCTGATTTTAATAAAAAAAAAATTGGTTTGAGGGGTGTCACTTCGAACTGTGGCAACAAAAGATGTCATTGTTATTAACTAAGAATAAGGTTGCCAATATTATGAAAGATGACATTCCAGCGGTTTTAGAAACAATCGAACAAATAGAAAAATATTAAAAAAAAAGGTTCATAATTAACCCTATGGGAGAATAATGATTACCTCTATAAGAATTATATTATTAGTGGACTTGCTGATGATTTGTATGATTACAACAATTTCAGTAATACTGCTAGAGATGTTGTGGATCATATGAAAAAGAAATATGATATCGATAAAGCTAGGGCTAAAAAGTATGTTGTAAGACACTACCTCAAGCATCAAACAATTGATGACAGATTCGTGGATGCTCAATCTCTTGATATTCAGAACATAGCTTTTGAGATCATATTTGAACGTATGACTTTCGATGAACAATTTTAAATTTATGTTATTATTGACAAATTGCCCCTACTTTGAAGGATTTCAAAAATTCTCTCATACATAAAACAAAAGAATTTCAAAACTTCTTTTACTAGAAAGTCTGATAATTCGCCTTCGAATTGGGGAAGAATCCTTGAAGCAAGACCAGAAAGATGAAATACTAGTTGTTTCAAAAAATAACATTAAATTCAATGGTGCAGTTTTGTAGCCAACTAGCAAACCACTCAAAAATTAAAACCACAATCTAAAGAACCACAATATGAATAGGAACCCACCAAAGGTCCAAATTGTGAAGCAACAACAACCTCTTAGAAATGATTCTAGCTCATAATTCATATAACTGTGGGAAATTAAGTTATATGGCACGCAAGTGTAACATGTCAAGCTCTACTCAGCAAGCTAACTTGATTGAAGAGCAATTCATTGCTATGTTAATTGAAATCTATATTGTTGGTGGATCATATGGGTGGTGGTTTGACATTGGCGCCTCTCGCTATGTTTTCTATGATTGTGTTATGTTTAATACATATATTGTTGCTAAAGATAAGAAAGTATTGTTGGGAGATCCTTACACCACTAATGTTTTTGGTATTGGAGATGTCGAGTTGAAGTTCACCTCTTAAAAGATGTTGATTTGAAGGGCGTGATGCACACTTCAAAGATAGAAAAAAAATATGGTTTCTAGTTTGCTTATGAATAAGGCAGAGTTTACTCAGTTTATAGGGTTAGATTTGTACACATGACTAAAAATTATACTTTGTTAGGAACAGGTATGCCATTGATAACATGTTTAAGTTGAATGTTGGAATTAATAAAATGTCTTCTTTTGCTTACATGTTGTGTGATTTTAATATTTGGCATGCTAGACTTTGTCATGTAAACAAACATGTGATTTCAAAATTAAGTAACTCAGCTTTAATTTCAAAGTTATCTTTAACTTAATGGGACTTTAACTAGAAATGGAAAACCCATTTTATCACTTTTATTGACGATTCTTCTGACTATACATTTGTATATCTAATAAAAATAAAAATGAAGCGCTTGATATGTTTAAGATATTTGTTACTGAAATTGAAAATCAATTTTATATAAAAATTAAGAGGTTTCACAATGATAGAGGAACAAATATGATTCTAGTTTATTTAATAACTTTTATAATCTGCATGGAATTATATATGAAACGACGACACCATATTCGGTTGGAATGAATGGTAAAGTTGAAAGAAATAATAAAACTCTTACTGAACTGGTTGTTGCTATTATGTTTAATGTAAGACCCTTAATTTTAAATTTTAATTTATAAATTTTGGGGAATTTTGTGTTGAATTTCTGAGGCTTTTTAGCCAATTTTATGGCATTTTGTGAGTTAAATGCCAAAAATATATTTTTGGAGACCCGATTAAAATTATTCGTCGATGAATAATTTTATTTAATTACGGTGAATCTTTTGTCAAAGAATTTTTTTTTTTTGAGATGCAGCAGTTTTCAGAAAAATTCATCTGTCAATTGAATTACGGCGAGAGTAGATATTTTTCTAAAAAAAAAGTGGTTTGTGATATGATGTGAGGTGACAAGCGTAATGATGATTTTTATAAAAATATCTAGATATTTGTTTAGATATTTATTATTATTATTATTATTATTATTATTATTATTATATATATATATATGAAAGGAAAGGTAAAGAAAGAAAAACAGAAACAGAAAGCCGAAAACACTTGCCACGCGATCTTCTTCTTCCTCCTTCTCTATTCTAAATTTTATTTGTTTTCAAAATCCCCAAACACAAAAACTTTTTCTTTTCTCATAGATCTAAGCTTCGTTTCGAGAAGTGACAGAAGAGAAAGTTGCACATTAGCATGCTGCGGTACTAGTGAGCTAGTTTTTGATGCGCCGTCACAAACTTAGCTTTTATAGGAATTAATTACGATACCGTAATCGCGTGTTAGAGCTATCGTTAAGGTAATGGCTCCTTCCAAACTTTTAGTTTGCATTTAGGACATTATTTGTGATTTTGTGGAAAAGAAATTTGATGTAATTGAGGTGTGATTTTGTGAAAAATGAATTTAATGCGATTATGTGAGATTTAGTAAAATTTAAATTTGAGGTGTGGTTTATGGTGATCGATATTTGACGTGATTTATTTGTGGATTTTGTAGAAAATTAATTGATGAAATTTGGTGGTTTATGTGTAAAAATGTGGAGTTTTGAAATTGAATGAGTTATGTTTGAATTGTTCAAATTTAAGTGAGGTGTTATATGTGAGTTGTGGAATTGAATTGATTGTTGTCGGTGTGAATTGGCGATAATTAAATTTGATGAGTTTGAGTTACGTAATGAGTTATTTTCAAATAAATGAGTTTGAACTGAAATTGAAATTTTACAAAAAAATTAGCGTTATTAAAGTTGTGAAAAAGTTTAAATTTTAACTAAGTTAAAGAGTTTGAGCAAAAAGATAGATTGAAATTAAAAACGGTTAGAGTTTAAAATGTTACTCTTTTAATTACTCTTTGATTGAGTTTAAAAAGAAGAAAAGTTTAGAGTATTTTATTAACTTAAAAATTTCGGTGCTTTAATAGTCGAGTGTGTGTATGGGAAATTTGGACGATATTTGTTTTATTTAGTTTTAAGTAAATAATATAGATTATTTGGTTTTAAAACTTTGGTGTGTGAGAAAGATTTAATTTTGGAAATTTTGTTGTGTTTGGATTAGTTTTATTGTGAACAAGTTGTTATAAATATTCATGTTTATGTAATTAGCTCCTTGAGTCTCGAAAAAGAATCGAGACCGTTGGCACCAAGTTAGCGGTGGGGAGAACTCTAATATATTAATGTTGTTTTGGTGATTTATGGCTAAAAATTTTAGAGATTGAATATGGTGATTAATGTTTGGAAATTTTGGTGATTTATGTTAGGTGGAATTAATGTGTTCATAATTAATATTATGAATTTTTTAGATGAAATTTATGTGTGATTTGGTGGAAAATGAATATAATTCAATTTAGGTGTGAATGGAATTTGGAGATGTGATTTATGTGTGGTTGTGGAAATTTTAATTGGTGTGAATAAATATGTTTGAGTATGCTTTGTGTTGTGTTTGAAAAATCATTAGTGTTAAATGAGTATTAAAAATGGAGAATCTTTTAATAGTTGCATTTACTTAATGATTGTGGTGAAAAGAGTCAGAGTATGTTCACGCATTTCATAGTACATGGTGACCGCAATGGGGCCATGGTGATAGTGATGACCGTGATGGGCCACGGGATGATGCCATGTGAATTGTTGGTTCATCTTATCCTTTTGGGGATTGTCGCGTCGTGCTGATCTGTGAGAGATTGCACTCTAGAATGTGTTGATCTGTGAGCGATTGCACTCTAGAAAATTGTGTTGGTCTGTGAGCGACTGCACTATTGTATGTCGTGCTGGTCTGTGAGAGACTGCACGCTAGTAAATCGTGTTGATCCGTGAGAGATTGCACCTCGGTAATTAGTACTGGTCTGTGAGAGGCTGTACAATTATGATTTACGCTCCTCGAGGAGGGTTTTGGTTTGGAATTCCTGAATGATGCATTTTGGCATATACGCATTGCATTAGGGTGCTTGGCACGCGAGTCATGTTTGTTATACTTTGATCATTGTATATACATATTTGGTTCTTGTTGTGATTTATCGTAATTGCTTTGAGGTGTGAAGTTGGGTTGATTAAGGTTTGTGTATTTATGTATTCATAATTGATTTAATGAATATTCGATGTGTGAATTAATTTGGTGTTAATTATGTGTTCATAATTGATAATATTAATGTTTGAAGTGTTGATTGATTCAGAACCATTTTAGAATTGAAAATGTGCATTTTCTCAACTGTATTCAGCTACGATAATACAATTTGTCAAAACTTCATTTTTCAATATTGTTTATGCATTTTTGGACATGTGAAAACCCTTTCGAGGAGTATGCTAAGACGAAAGGTTCTTTTGAGCATTTAAAAATATAAGAATTTTGCTATGTGATATTTGTTAATTTCAGTTGGTGACCTTTACAATTATTGTGGAAATCTGGGCTTTGCCCTCAGATAAGAACCAGGATCATCCTACCGATTAGTACCCTAGAGATGGGAAAGTAGTTAGTCATACTTGACCAAAGCTGTGTAGGAGGATCTTGCGGGGCGCGTGGAGATCTCCAGGATGGTGTAGTTTTGTAGCATGATCAGATTAGGTGGTTGTATAAGGACTATATGTCTTTCTCTTGGGATTGTATTTATTTCATTTTGGAAGAATGTATCTATGCTTAAATTGTTTGATGACTTTTCTTTTAATGGGTCCATGTTCCACATTTTGATGTGACGTGGGGAAAGTAGAGGTTCTTGGGGCAGTGCTTTTATGCAGGTGCCTGTCGAGAATACTCTAAGGGTATCAGCTATGTATGATAGGTCTCATAGCCCCGTTGTATTTTTCTATTTAAATACTTTGGATTTTATTTCAAAAACTATTTCCGATGTATGTAAATATTGTTGACTTTTGTCGTTGTGTTACGACTTAAATATTTATCCAAAAGTATTTTCTTTGTTTTATTTCTTTGTTTAAAAAAAAATACACTCGCGCTATTAAAAGTTGGGGTGTTACATTTAACTCTGGTGTTGCATCTCATTCATTTAAAAGAAAAACATATCCTAATGAGATTTTGAAGAAACGACAACTCAACTTGTCTTATCTTTGAACTTTGGGATGTCTGACTTATGTCATAATCTCCAATTCCAAACGAGTTAAACTGGTCAGTAGTGTCTGTGAATGTGTATTCATTGGGTAAGCAATAAACAACAAACCATGTAAGTTTTATGACCTACACGCTAAAGTGATCATAGAGTCAAATGATGTTGACTTTGATGAAAATAGATTTCCTTTCAAATCAAAAAATAGGGGATGTGCGGAACAAGTCACATTTCTATGATCATGAGCACTAAAAGTAACGAACAAAGCAAAACAGAACCTTGAAGAAGTAAGACAACAATAGTTGCTAAAAATTATGGACCCGATTATGAAGTCTATACTCTAGAAGAGGATCCAACAAATTTTCAAGAAGTTTTGTCGTCCTAGGATGGAGATCTGTGACAAGAAGCTATAAACAATGAGATTGATTCTCTCTAATAGGACCTGACATTTAGTAGACTTACCTCTTGGCTACAAATCCATAAATTGTTAATGGTTTTGAAAAAGAAACTAAAACCAGATGGAACTATTGATAAATACAAGGTTCGCCTTGTATCCAAATAGTTTAGATAAAGAGAAAATATATATTAATTCAATACTTTTTCACTGGTCACTAAAATTACATCCACTAGGGGTACTAATTTTATTTGCTGCTATTCATAACTTGGTGGTGTACCAAACAAATTTCAAAACTACCTTTTTAAATGGTGACTTGGAAGAAGAAAGCTATATGGAGCAACATGAAGGTTGTGATTCATGGATGAGAAAACAATGTATGTAAGTTACATTAGTATTTGTATTGTTTTGAATAAGCTCCTAAATAATGACATAAATTTTGATAACTTGATTATATTGAATGAGTTTAAAGTGAATGAAAGTGACAAATCTGTTTATTACAATTATGAAAATGGAATATGCACTATCATATGTCTCTATGATGACTTACTCATATTTAGTTCAAACATTCATGTTGTAAATACTATGAAATCATTGTTGTGTAACAAATTGGATTCGAAAGACCTTGAATAAGTGAATGTAATTATTGGAATCATGATTACCAGGTCAAAAAATGGATGTTTTTTTGTATTAATCTCACTATGTTGAAAAGATCTTAAAGAAATACAAATATTTTGACTGTAAACTTGTTTGCCCACCTATGATCGAAGTGTAAAAATTTCAAAAACACTGGTGAAGGTTTTAGACAAATTAAATATGTGAGCATCATTGGCAATCTCAGGTTGGCCACTGATTGTACTAGACACAATATTGCCTACGTCGTGCGACTATTGTGCAGGTTTACCAGTAGACCTAATATGGAGCAATGACACTCTATTGAGAGAGTCATGAGATACCTTAAAATGATCATGAATCTTAGATTACATTATCAAATATTTCCTTCTGTCCTTCAAGTATACAATGATGTTGATTGGAATACCTTAACATATAACTCCAAATAAACCAATGGTTATATATTTAGCATAACTGGAAAAGCAATATTTTGGAAATCGAAGAAACTAACGATATTGACTTTGTCTAGTGTGGAGTTTGAAATGATAGAACTAGCAACTACCAGTGTAGAAGTGAGATGGTTGAGATGTTTCCTAACTGAGTTCATTTGTACAAAAAAATCAATGTCAGTTGTGTTGATCTAGTACGATAGTGTTCTGGCTATTGCACAAATTGAGAGCAGTTATTACAACTTAAGAGCGACAAATAGGTCATAAGCACGACATAGTTAGAGAGTTACTCTCAAAATGAGCTATCAGAATGGATCATGTCGCATTAATGAAAACTTAGCAAATCTTTTGACGAAAATATTAACTAGAGAGAAATTCCTAAACACATCCAAAAGGATGAAACTATTGCGTATAGATCAATGAGTCACTCATGATGGCAACCCTACCTAAAAGACTGGAGATCCCAAGAATTAGGTTTAATAGATAGTAACAAGTTGTGATGTGATATCAAATGAACATGCTATTATAAATTAGAGAAGTATAATTTATGAAGCAATGAAATAATGAGATAATAAAAACTCTTAATGAAATCTATATTTTATATGGATTGGAGTACCTAATTGCAGAAGTACTCTTGATATAATCGCCTATGTGAACATGAGAGTGAGACTGCTTTCTATTGAATTTTGAGGCAAAATTCCTAGAGCATTCGCTATACTCATATAGATGTCCAAGACCATTAATGCAAGAGCTTTTGAGTATAAACTCTATAAAAAGATTGTGTGTGGGTTTGATGTTAGAAATAGAGTTCAAGATTACAAGTCAATCTTGTTGAATCTTAATCTTACTTACTATGCAAAAGTTCAAGACCACAAGTCACACTTGTTGAATATGAATCTTACTTACTATGAAAATGTTTAAGTCGGAAGACACCTTTGTCTATGCACAATTTTATATAAGCGTTTGATGCTATTTTATAAACACTTTTTTAAATTCAAGTGGAGGGATCATTGGAACTTGTATGTTGGTAGGTAAGCACTAAGTGTTGTAAATTAGAGCTAGTGCTGTGAATTGAAAAAATTTAGAAGTCCCACATAAGGGAAGTCACACATTGATACTATTTATAAGGAGGATGAATGACTTTATGAGTGTGTTCCAAGAGATATCCAATTTTGTGAAAGGGAGTTTGTCTAATCAGTTGGGTTAGACGTGGGCATGAGTTTGGGTTATGTGATGTATTATTTTTTTAGTACCTAGAAAAAGAAAAGGAAAAATATTTTATGGTGTGTGTTCTCCACACTTTCGAATGTTTTCCTTGCTCAACATTGAGTCAAATTAATTTTCATGTAGTTTTGTTATTTGCACCTTAAAACTTTGAAATTTATGGAGTTTTCTATCTTCTCACCTTTTACATTCATCTCATATTTTTCTATCCCTTTATCAAAATATTATCATTCAGATTTTCCAAAAGTCATCGTACCATATTTTTGAGTAGCCATAGTCGTCATACTTATAAGGTGTAATTCTAGAACGGTTTTTAACAATGCAATAGGGAAACCAGTATCTGAATTGTTTTATTCTTGAGACGTCATGATTGATCACCTATCTTACACAAATTTAAGTAGTACCGCAAAATGTTTTAAAGAAAAAGACATGATCTACAACTCAACTAAATAATATCATTGATGGCTGAAAATTATTTTTCCAAACAGTTTTTCGAAATTCAGAAACAACACATTTATCATATTTGTAAATACTTTACAAAACTAATAAATAAAACAAAAATTTGTTATTTCTAAAAATATCTGCCTTGCTTGCCTGGGGCCACCATTGTACTACGATATTCCTAAGCATCACATGTAAGTATGCATAAAATAAAAAATAATCTTCACAATTAAATATATATAGTCTCCTCAAATATATATATTCAACAATTCACTTTTTCATCTTCTACTTCATATCTACCACTTAGCCACATGATGTACCAAAACAATCATCTAATACTTACTCTCTTTCTACTCTTCTTGTTCCACTCCACATGTTTATCTTTCACTTTTCAACACAACAACAATGAATCTTCAAACCAAACATCTTCACTGAAAAATCAGATTCTTGAACTAGCTAACACACCCAACATGTTGAA
The DNA here is from genome assembly GCA_037974875.1 of Cicer bijugum. Classification (NCBI taxonomy): domain Eukaryota; kingdom Viridiplantae; phylum Streptophyta; class Magnoliopsida; order Fabales; family Fabaceae; genus Cicer; species Cicer bijugum. The sequence goes on from JBBPBT010000623.1 coordinate 5,839,417, forward strand.
ATGGATGAAGAGTATAAGAAGAGAAATCCATGAGTACCCTGAACTTGCATATGAAGAATTCAAGACAAGTTCTGTCATAAGGCGTGAGCTTGATAAACTTGGTGTTGTTTATCAATGGCCTGTTGCTAAGACTGGTGTTGTTGCTAAAATTGGTTCTGGTTTTCCTCCTTTTCTTGCTCTTAGAGCTGACATGGATGCTTTGCCTATTCAGGTAAAAAACAATGTTTCAAAAACATCACTTTCTTGTGTTTTTTTAAGGTTATGTTCTGTTTCTTAATTTTTACGTTATGTACTCTGTTTTTAATTTCTGATCATTCATAGACCAAGTGAATGTTTGGAGTTACACGAATTTGACGAAAACCACGTAGCACCCTGATTTTGATGAAGCTCAAAAGTGTAGTTTTTGTTAAAATCACTGTATAACACATTTTGATTGTACGAAACTCACTGTCAATTGAAACAGGAACATTTTATATTTGCACGTTTGTTTTTCTTTGAAATGATAGTATAGATGATGCATGCAATTGTTGATCTTAAAAAAAATTTGTGGCAAAAAAATTAAGGAATCAAACAAAGTAGTTAAATTTTGGGTAAGCAAAAATTATAAAGAAAAAAAAAATGGTGTGTTGTTCAATTATGTTAATATTCCCCTAAACAAAGAAGTGTAGAGGTGTTGTTGGTTCTAATTGAAGAGTTGCAAGATGTGGGGTTAATTTTGTTGTTTGATAATAAAACCGGAAAAAGAAGCCTCTAAATTGTTTTGTTTTATCACGTAATTGAAAATTTATTTTGAGAATGGGAAAAGAAATAGTGGCAATGTAATTATTAAAGTCATTTTTATTAATGTTGTAATTGTAAAGCTATAATGAGATTAATCAATCTTTATTATAAGAACTAAATAAACTTCATTTATATTAAATTAAAAATGGTTCAATAATAATTAAGAAAACAAATAAAAAAAACAACAGTAGCGGTGAATGAAAAACAATAAAACTAAAACTTTAATCATAACAATTAAATTAACTTGTTCGAGTGGCCAATGATCAAGAATAATGTACGCTACACAATCTTTAATATCATCTATATAATTCTCACGATGACAAGTAATTTAAAAGATTGAGAGAATGTTGAATTTGATGATAAATTTCATGAACCCCTTATTTCAAAATATGATATCGACAAAATGAGTCATTTGCTATTATGAACATTGCACTTAGTTGGAAAAACAAAAAACGTCACACCACGATGACAAACAAATCAATTTCACATTCATACAACAAAATCATTGATAAAACGCAAGAGAGGGAAAAACTAAATATTTGTAAAACCACGTGAATAAAATAACTTAGAGAAGTAATTTCAAACCAAAAAATGATCTTAAATCACTCTCTAATGGACAAAGATGAAGAGAGAACTAGGGTTTTGTTTTACCAAGAGGGCCAATAGCACCTCTATGCTTAAGAACAAGTTTTCATCTAAAAAGTAAGGGTGTATAATAATTTAATAGTACTCCATTCAATTCTTTTTATAAGAGACACTTGGGTTAAAATTTAATCTAACAAAAGTTGATATATTTAGTATATATTATCAATTAGATACATTAACTTTTATTGATCAAATTTTAGCTCAATTGTCTTTTATAAAAAAGTTAAGAGAGAGTAGTCATTTATAAAAATGTTAAGAGTGAGTATCAATTTTAGGTCATTGTCTTTTATATTGTAGTGTCAACTAGGGTTGTGCATGGTTGATTTTTAAAAAAAAAACCAAATCATATTCATTTTAATATCAATATATGGATTTAGATTTATAACCAAATCTATTATTTGGTTTAAAAGCGGTTATAAAATCAATTGTAAAAATGGTTATGATTAAATAACCAATTTATAATTAAACAATCGGTTTTGAAAATTTTAATTTTAAAACTTTTTTTTTTCAAAAACGGTTAAAGTTTGATTATTTTTTAATATTTATTTTTTTTAAAATCATTTATTTATAGTTTAAAAATCGGTTATTTAAAAAAATTGATTTTTTTGACAACTTTTTTAAAAGATTTTCTCATCAAATTTTTTTAGAAAAAATTCGATTTAAAATTGTTTTCTTCTGATATTTTTTCTAAAAAAATAAATTTCAAAATTTTGTAAGAAATAAAATCTCAAAATTAACAAAAGATTGGTAGTGAACAAGAGCCAAATCCAAATATAAAACATAAGTGATTATCCAATTGAATTATAACCATATAATTTTAACGAGATATTTAAAATGTATTTGGATCTAATTTTAGATTTGACCTTATATCTGGAATTTTTGCAAGAGTCCTAGTGACGACTACAAGTGATGCACTTGGTAAGGAGACTCGTACCGCACAACAGCATAGTTCAACTCCGGCTGTCGACATAGAGATATCGTTGGTGGATAATGTGTAAATACTCTTTGAACCTTGAAACCTACCCTGACCCTGATGAGCTCTAAAACCGAAACTTATCTAACCTTTCTTTGAAAAAACAAACATTTACCATTATAGTACTTTCAGCACCTGTAGTAAGCTAAGTATGAGCATGACATGTTATAAAATGATTTAATATACTATGACTAATTTTCCAGTAATTGTTATTTTGATGGAATATGTATTTCCTTCCTTTGTTAAACAATAAATATAGCACAATATGTATGTTGTTGTCAAATGCATGATTTGTTATATACTTCTTCTGAGCAGGAACTGGTTGATTGGGATCATAAGAGCAAAGTTGATGGAAAAATGCATGCTTGTGCACACGATGCACATACCGCAATGCTTCTTGGGGCTGCAAAGATACTGCAACAAATGAAAGACAAGTTAAAGGTAAAAGTAGAATTTGAAAATGTTAAATGAGCTTTAGGAAAACTAATTAAGTCCTTGAAATGCAGGGTACTATTGTTCTTATATTCCAACCAGCCGAAGAAAGAGGCGTAGGTGCTAAAGACATGGTCGCAGAAAATGTGCTTGATGATGTAGAGGCTATTTTTGGATTGCATTTAGTTACACAATATCCCTTAGGTGTCGTTGCTTCGCGATCTGGAGAGTTTTTAGCAGGATGTGGAAGCTTCAAAGCAAAGATCAATGGTGGGAAAGGAATTCACCAGCATTGTCTCAATCCGATTTTGGCCGCATCAGCATCCGTGATTAGCTTGCAAAACATTGTTTCCAGGGAGGTTGATCCTTTAGATTCTCAGGTAGAGTCAGATGCTTAATTTCTATGATTCTGTTTGTGCTTTGAGTATTGAACATTTAATTAAGGCTTAACTTAATTTTGCAGGTGCTTTCTGTGGCAACGGTTCATGCAGAGTCTGATTCTGTTACATTTGGAGGTACTTATAGAGCATTCAGCAAAAAGAGTTTCAATTCACTAAGGAAAAGGATAGAAGAGGTAATTGAGAAGCATTGATTGAGAAGCATAGTACTCACTAATTGATAAGCATGCTAAGAGTTTTAATTGTGCAGGTTATAAAAGGGCAAGTGGAAGTGCATAGGTGTGCCGCGGAGGTCGAATTCTTCGGTAGAGAACATCCGACGATTCCTCCGACTACAAATGATGAGAGAATATACAAAATAGGAAGGCAAGCATCAAGCATGATTGTTGGAGAAGAAAACATAAAATTAGCCCCAACCTTGACAGGGAGTGAAGATTTTGCATTTTACATGGATAAAGTGCCTGGTGCATATTTCCTTTTGGGTATAGAAAATGAGAAGAGTGGATCAATATATTCAGGTCATAGTCCTCACTTTTTCATTGATGAAGATGTTCTTCCTATTGGTGCTGCAATACATGCAGCATTTGCTCTTTCATATCATTCATATTCAACAATTTCTTAACTTCAATCACTCTTATGTATCTAGAATAAATTAATTTAAGCTTGTTTTCTTATTGTTTGAATTTGAGTTTCAAAAACTATTTAAAAATCACAATTTATGCCACCAAAGATATTACTGGGTTGAGTCGCGGACTAGGTCGCTCTCTTTAAGACGTTTCGCGGCACTGCCCAAATTGTGCAAGACAGACTATCAACCACGAAGTCCCCAGGATAAAACAGCCCAGATCACTGTATCGGAGTTCTACTGCACTGTAGAAAATCGTTCTAGAATTACACCCTCAATATGGCGCTTAAAGCCACTCTTAATATGACGGTTAAAGTCAATCTCAATATGACGATTAAAGTCATTCGCAATATGGTACTACGACCACTCATAACTACGGCACAACGACGGCTCTATAAAACAAAAGGACTACGGCACAACGACTACTCTAAAAACTGAAGGGACTGCGGCACAACGACTGCTCTAAAAACCGAAGGGACTGCAGCATAACAGCCGCTCTAAAAATCGAAGGGACTACGGCATAACAGCCGCTCTAAGAACCGAAGGGACTACGGCATAACAACCGCTCTAAAAATCGAAGGGACTGCGGTATAATAACCGCTCTAAAAACCGAAAGGGACTATGGTATAATTACCGCTCTAAACCGAAAGGGACATAAAGAAAGGGGAGAAGTGGCTTGAAATTTGACAAGCAGAATATAAGAGGGAGAAAAGAGAAAGTTAGGAAAAACATCCAACTTTGGTGTGTTTTTCACAATAGTTTGATGCTCTTTATATAGTGATGGAAGTAAACTCACATTTCTTTTCTAAGCAATGTGGGACTTTAGTATGTATAGATTTGAAAGTACTCAAAATACTAGAGGTTTTCAATGTGGGATTTTAAAATTATTTCTTTCCAATGTGGGACTTAACAAGTTTCTTTCACTACGCCAAAAATGACATTTTATAGCGCGTTTTTTATAGCACTTATTAAATACAAGCGCTGTTGTATGATATTTTAAAAATAACGGAGGATACAACAGCGCTTTTTTGACAAGCGCTGTAAAAAAAGCGCTGTAAAAGGCTTTTTGGAAAGGACCTATTAGAGCGCTTTTTGAAAAAGCGCTGTAAAAGGCTTTTAAAAAAAAATAAAAAGGTCTTTTACAGCGCTTTTTTGACAAGCGCTGTAAAAGAAGCGCCGTAAAAGACTTGCGTTTTCACATAATTAAATGACCTATTAGAGCGCTTTTTGGAAAAGCGTTGTAAAAGACTTTTAAAAAAAATAAAAAGGTCTTTTACAGCCCTTTTTTGACAAGCGTTGTAAAAGACTTGCGTTTTCATATAATTAAAGGACCTATTAGAGCGCTTTTTGGAAAAGCGCTGTAAAAGGCTTTTAAAAAAAAATAAGAAGGTCTTTTACAGCGCTTTTTTTGACAAGCGCTGTAAAAAAAGCGTTGTAAAAGACTTGCACTTTCACATAATTAAAGGACCTATTAGAGCGCTTTTTGGAAAAGCACTGTAAAAGACTTTTAAAAAAAAATAAGAAGGTCTTTTACAGCGCTTTTTTGACAAGCGCTGTAAAAAAAGCGCTGTAAAAGACTTGCGTTTTCATATAATTAAAGGACATATTAGAGCGCTTTTTGGAAAAGCGCTGTAAAAGGCTTTTAAAAAAAATAAGAAGGTCTTTTACAGCCCTTTTTTTGACAAGCGCTGTAAAAAAAAGCGTTGTAAAAGACTTGCACTTTCACATAATTAAAGGACCTATTAGAGCGCTTTTTGGAAAAGCGCTGTAAAAGGCTTTTAAAAACGCACTGTAAAAGGTAAATCGTTTCAGTTTCCTCTTTATTACATAAACTTCACTACGTTTTAGTGTCCTTCTCCTCTTCATTATCCTTCTCATTGTGAATCCTACTGTCCCTACGAACAATATTGTTAGCCATCTCCATTGCAAATCATCTTCATATTTGTTACTATCCCTACGAACATTATTACGTACTCTTCTCATTGCAAACCCTACTCTGTCTTACGAACCGTTCGTATTTCTGCGCATTCTCGCCGTTCCTTCTTAAACGAAACCGTAACACTATGAACCCTACATATTTCTTCGCACTCTTCAGGTATTGTATTCATTTATTCAGTTATTTCTTACATACATATATATATATATATATATATATATAATGTGTTTGTTAATGCTAATAATCACATTTATTTGATAATGCTTTACAAGTTTTCCGAGCTCAAATGGGTGCTACAGTGTCGAAGGAAAAATCAAATAAATCACATGGATTCCAATAAAGGTTTGAAATATATTGCCTTTAAAATTTCATTAACAATCAATGCACAAATATTTATTGACTTATATGTTTTATTTTATAGTGCTCTCATCAAACTAACAACATGGACTGCGGATACTGTATATTGCGATTTATGAAGGAGATTGTTGATATAATCCCAGAAAGAGATCTAATTGAAATAAAGGAATGCACCTATTACAGCGTTTTTTTTAAAAAGCGTTGTAAAACTAATACAACAAGCAGCGCGTTTTTAGAAGAGATTTACAGCGCTTTTTTTATTTTAAAGAACGTTGTTGTATCTTTTTACAGCGCTGGATACTACAGCGCTTAATTTTTTGAAAAAGCGCTGTAAATTGCTTAAAAAAAGCGCTGTAAAATACCATTTCTGGCGTAGTGTTTCCTCTTAAATTTACAATAAAAATTTCTTTTCAATGTGGGACTTCAACAATTTATTAAATTCACACTATAACATACTTTTTTCCAACAATCCCCAACTTGAATTTAAAAAAAATGTTTCTAAAATAGCATCAAATGCTTCTATAAGATCATGCATAAACAAAAGTGTCTCTTGACTTGAACCTTTGCATAGTAAGTAAGATTCAGATTCAACAAGAGTGACTCGTAGTCTTGAACTCTATCTCTGACATCAAACCCACACACAACCTTTTCATATGGTGTATTCTCAAAAGCCCGTGCATTAATGGCCCTGCACGTGTATCCCAGTATAGTGAACGCTCTAGGAATTCTGCCTCGAAATTCCATAGGAAGCGGCCCCACTTCCACATTCACATAGGTGAGTCTATCAAGAGTACTCCTGTAGCTAGGTACTCCCTCCACGTAGAGTATAGATCTCATTAAGAGTTTATATTACCTCATCCTATCATCGCTTCAGGAATCATGCTTCTCTAATTTACAATAACATGTTCATCTCATATCACTCCACGACTTGTTATTACCCATTGAACCTAATTCTTGGGATCTTCAGTCTTTTAGGTCGGGTTACCATCATGAGTGACTCTATAGGCATTAGTCTCATCCTTTTAGATGTATTTATGACTTTCTCTATAGCTAATCTTTTCGTCAAAGGATTTACTAAATTCTCATCAGTGCATACATGATCCACTATAACAACTCATTTAGTAAATAACTTTCTAACAATGTTGTGCTTACGACAAATTTGTCGTCTCTTATCGTTGTAATAACGATTCTCGATCTTCGCAATAGCCGCGGTACTATCGCAGTGGATCAACACATCTGTCATAGATTTTTTCCATATAGGGATCTCTGCAAGCAAGCATCTCAACCAGCTTGCTTCTTCACTAACAGTAGCAGTAGCTAGTACTATCATTTCAGACTCCATAATGGACTGAGCCAATATCGTCTGTTCTTCGATTTCCAAGATACAACACCACTCACTTATGACTTTTGTTATCATCAACATAATTATAAATTATTATTTTGTAGACCAACTTTTTTTCAATATTATATTCTTTAGAATTAAGTTTTTTAATGCACAAAAAGTAAACTTTTTTTAAGATATTCAATTTTTAATCTCTTACAAAACATGGTCTTTTAAGACCTTCATCTCTATGTTTTTAAAACTTCATCTCTAATTTTTTTAAGTAATCTGCAACTTTTGAAAGCTTTTTCGACATTAAAAATATTTATATAATCGGTCCAAAGAGAAATTATAAATAATTATTTCCAAATTTTTTCATCAAAATACCAATATGAGGCCATCTTATATTATTTATTTATCAAATATTGTATATGTGTCAAATTTGTTTTAGTAATATTTTTTAGAGCTTTAATTGTATAACTAGGGAAAATTTAATCATGCATCTAGAAAGTTTCGTATAAATGTAAATATCAGTTAAGTCAAATAAATAATGTAAGAGCATTCATCATATGTAATTTATATTTTCTTGTGTTACTAAATTAATTAAGTATCAAGAGTATGTAGTGTACCCTTAATTAAAGTACGATCTTATGTTGAGTCTAGTATGGGAATAGGAGCCATATATAAAAAATATAAAAGATTTGATTGATTAATGTTTCCCCATATTTTAAATCAATCATCACGTAATTAAATAAAGAAAGTTGTTAATATACACTATTTTATTGTTTAATTATTTTATCAAGTGATTAACAATTTTAAGAGTTGAATAACTATCATACTTGTATGAATTGTATATTTGTTGAAGTTTAAGAGATTCTTTTTATGCATTTTATAAAGAGCTGTTAAATAACTAAATGCTAGTTAAATAAAAATTATCAAATATTGAATCTCGTTTTTTTTTTTTTTAATTGAGCAACATAATGCATCAACCTTTCATATATAATTCATTTTTACACAAAACTCATTTGTATCAACCTTTACAATGTTTTTCTTTAGAAATGAGATGAAACAGAATGTATCACAAAATAAACTGATGGCAATTATTTTCCATTGCATAGAGTGGTTGGTGTAACTGGTGGTACCAAAGGTCGATATGATAACTAATAAAGTGAAAAATTATATATACTACTTTCAAAATAAAATATAAATAAAAAAATTATTAAAAGTTAATGTATATGATATTAATTTAAAATTAATAAAATATATATTAACTTTTTAGTTATTAAATTTATGTATATCTTATTTTAGAAGAAATACAAAATGAATCATTTCATCATGTACGTACCATTTAACTGAATTAGAAAACACACCCAAAGTGATGTTTCAATATTCACCTACAAATTGATAATGCATCAGAATAGTACACATGCTACTTTTAGTTTTTTGACACGTGACAAAAAGAATTCCTCATAATACAACACGTGAAACATTTTGAACTTTGAATTTGAAAACAATTAACATGTGATTTATTTGTTACAGGAAACTTCACTCCCTTTTATTGACATATGAGATAGGATAAGATACTTACTTTATCTATCTTATTATCACAAAAATCAAACTGTTTCAACTAAAATATTTTTAAAAATACAAATCGCACAATACCTCTTTTATCTTATGTTACATGAAATAACGTCTTTTCCATGACCGACAAATGGGAGGCAAGGGTGGACTCCAGCTTATTATTAATTATATTATACATTACATGACTTGACTTTACATCTCTGTGATGTACGGGTAGTTAAATTTTGGTTTTTTTAATTTTTAATAATATTTTAATTTTTTTATTTAATTTTATTATAAAAATTTAAAATTATAAATAATAAAAATATTAGTTTATTTGAAGATTTGAGTTATAAATTTGATGAAATTTATATTATATTAAAGGTGATAATTAATTTTATGAATTTTATTTAAAATTTTGATGATTTTTTATAAAAATATGATACTATTGTTAACATTTTAAACATCAAAAGATTAAATTATTTATTTAAAATTAAATAAAGGATTAGAAAAAAAATTAAAATATTATTTAAAATTAAATTGAGGAAGCAAGAGTAATTATATCTTAAATTTTTAAGAGGAATATATGAAAGTAATATTTACTTAT
>JBBPBT010000623.1:5857688-5873988 GCA_037974875.1 Cicer bijugum
AATATATGGAAAACACAGAGACAAATTCATGCAAAACATTAAACAAACATCATGAAATAAAAAAAAGTTAGTCATATAAATTAAAATCAGGAAATAAAAAAATACAATTAATACATTATGATTGTGTATCACCTCTAAAATATAGAAAATCCATAAGTCTCTTTTGAGTATTTTGGCAACAATCTAAAACAAATAAACATATAAAATAAAAGCAAAAACATTGTTAGTCAAACCCTAACAAAAAAAAATGACATGCAAAAAAAAAAAGCAAAACTTTATGAACACAATAACTAAAACAAGACTCATATAGTTTAAAACATGAAATCATATAGTTCAAAAAGAAAGATAAGTGATAAAAAAACCTGAATGAGTATCTATCGTTTCACACCGCTGACCGTTGCTCCTTTTAGGGTTGAGCGAGAGAGAGGCCGATGAGTGAATCATTGAAGTGGAAGTGAGAAGAGACTGATGAGATGAGGGATGTGAAGGTGAGGACAGCGGTTGAAAGTTAAGTGTTGACTAGGGTTTAGAAAAATGACAATGAAATAGGGTTGGGCTTGAAGTGGTAAGTGACCCAGCCCAATAAATAAAAGATTAATTACTAATATTAATAATAATGTATATTTCTATACGGACGGGTCGATTACCGATGGTTTGAAATCCTAGACCAGGGACCCATCCGCGTCAATCCCCTCAAATCCTAAAATATTACCCGCAAATCCAATTGGGCCGATCCAACCCGCCCATTTCCTTTTCATCCAAAGCGGGTCGGGCAATGGTAGGCGGGTTGCACACCCTTGTCCAACCCTAGTTCAAACGTTGAAAGGAATGAAAATTAGAGAGAAATGAGAAGGTGTAATATAACACCTTGTGAAAATTTGTGTAACTGTACGTTTGGTTCACTTTTGGAGTTAAGATGCATAATTGACTTTAATATTTTCGGAAGTTTTTAATAAAAGTTTGATATAAGTACTTTTAATAGATATAACTCAAATTTCGTATGAAAGAACTATAAAATTACTATTAATTTTTGTAAAAAGTTGTTATTTAAAACGATTAAATTTAGTTATAACTCAATTAAGATGGTTTTAATGTTGTTAAGAAAGTTAGTTAATTAGTTAAAGTAGCTACTATTCAAAACTATTTGATATTTTGCAAAGTTGGGCACTTTACTTGGGCAACAAACAACTATATAAAAAGGATTCAATTCAATCCAATTAGATGCAACTTTCATTTCCTATTCTTTCTAAAGTGTGTTCTAACAATTGACATCAAGAGCTTGGATTTTAATCATTGGAAAATACAAGTGCAAGTGTGAGGAATTACAAAAATTGGGAAGCACAAAGTGTGAATGAAAGAAATAAAGGAAACATGAATAAAGGAAGCTTTCCATCAAATCTTCCAGTCCTTGATGGGAAAATTAGGATATGTGGTCCGCATCAATGAGATAATTACTGGGAGCTCAAGAAGTGTTTGAGATTTTTCAAGATGACTATGAGTAGTTTGGTGCAAATCCTATAGAAGGACATCATACAACTTTCAAAGATTGCAAGAGAATAGATTGCAAGGCTTTGTTCTACATCCAACAAAGTGTAGATTTGAACAACTTTGAGAGGATCTTCAAATCAACTACATCAAAGGAGGCATGAGATATCTTGGTCAAGTACTATACATGTGAGGAAAATGCCAAGAAAGTGAAGCTCCAAATGCTAAGAAGGAAATACAAATTGTTGCAAATGGAAGAAAACGAACTAGTGGATGATTACTTCAATCGAGTGTAGGTTGTTGTTAATCAGATGAGATCAAATGATGAATCAATAACAAAGTGGTGCTTATTGAAAAGATTTTTAAGAATATTAACACAAGTGTTTGATCATATTGCAGTAGCCATTGAAGAGTCAAAAGATTTTGATAAGATGAAGGTGGAGGATTTGCAAAGCTCCCTTGAAGCTCATGAGTTGAGTGTTAGAGAAAGGGGCGTATCAAGCTTAACATCTCAAGTGCAGGCACTGGAGGTCCAAGTTAGCAAGAAGACAAACAAAGGTGATATAAATCATAAGAAAGCAAAGGAAAAAATTCAAGTCGTACAAGAAACATAAGGCTAATGAAGGGGCTGGAAGTTCAAGAAATCAGAATCATAACAAAAGTGATAATAACAACAAGAACTCAAATGGCAAAAAGAAGTTTAACAAGAAAATGATTCAATGGTAAAATTGTTAGAAATTGGGACATTTTGCAGATCCAAGAAGGTCCAAAGAAAGGATTGTGAAGCTCAGATTGTATCTGAGGACTCAGGTTCAAATGAGGTGTTATTAATAGCTACAACAAATTTAGATGATGATTGTCCATAACAATGTTACCTTGACGCATGTTTTTCAAACCATGTGATAGTGTGTAAAGATTGGTTTGGGAGTCTTGATGAAAGAATAAAAATAAAAATCAGATTTGTTGATAACAATTTAGTAATTGAAAAAAGAGTAGGCAAGGTGTTGATTCAAATGAGAGATGACAAACAATCGTTCATATGTGATGCACTATATGTGCCAACCATGAAAAACCATTTGGTGAGCCTTGGATTGCTGCTTGAAAAGGATTATTCAATGAAGATGGAGCATGGTGAAATGAAGATGTGTGATAGTTCAAAGAGGCTTATCTTGAAGGCACCATTGTCCAAGAACATAACCTTCAAAATTGAGATTCAAATAAGTGAAAATAAGTGCTTGGTTGTTGAAGTCAGGAGTGAAGATTGGTTGTGACATCAAAGATTTGGACATTTCAACCATTTAAGGGTGTTTGGCTCACTATGCTTTAGGCATGTACCAACTCAAAATAGAAGAAAAAAAATAAAAAATTGGATGACAGGGCTGAACATATGGTATTGCTAGGATATGATTCAACTGAGGCTTACAAGCTTTATGATACAAACAAAAACAAGGTAGTAGTCATTTAGGACATACGGGTAGATGAATCAAAAGGATGGGACTAGACAGTGAATGAGGCCAGCCCATACAGAACTGTCAGCTCCATCAACCCAACCAACAGAGCAATAGTAGTGGAACTGGATGAGGGCCAACCAACAGGAACAACAAGTCAACCAGTTCATGAATCTATGAGAAGGTCTGCAACAACCAGACAACCTTTAGTCATATTAAATCCATATGAAATAACATCTAACTCAACCATCACTGCATATGGAGAATTGATACATTTTGCATTGTTGGCTGAATCATAACCAATTAATGATGATGAGGCCTTAAATGATCCTAGGTGGAGACTGACAATGGAAGAAGATCTCAAAGCCATAAAAAATAATAACACCTAGGAGCTAATGACTCTACCAGTGACAAGAGACCAATTGATGTGAAATGGATCTACAAAATAAAGTTGAAGCATGATGGACAAATTGCCAAATACAAAGCCAGACTTGTAGAAAAAGGATTCTTGCAAAGACCTGGATTGGAATATGATGAAGTATTTGCACCAGTAACAAGAACTAAAACAGTGAGACTGGTAGTATCAATAACTAGTTACAAAGGTTGGTCCATGCATCAGTTATATGTCATATCAATATTCCTTAATGGACCACTATAAGAAGAAGTTTATGTAAGTCAGCCACCAGGATATGAGATAAAACGACGAGGAAGATGGTGTCTACAAGTTGATAAAAGCACTATATGGTATGAAGCATGCCCCTAGGGTCTAGAACAAGAGGATTGACAAATTCTTCATAGAACAACAATTTGAAAAGAGTGTAAACGAGCATGAAGTTTATATCAATAAGGCAGAAGCAACACCTACACTATTAATATGTCTATATGTTGATGATTTACTAGTGATTAGCAGCAATAAAACTGAAATACATCAATTCAATGACAAAATACAAAAGGAATTTGAAATGAAAAATTTGGGCACATTATCATACTTTCTTGGTATTGAATTTATGATCAAAAGAGAATGGAATTTTTATGCATCGAAAGAAATATGCTAATGATGTTAATGAGGTTTATTATGCAAGAATGTAATGGTTCAAGCACACCATCAAAAGCATGAAAGGTACTATCCAAGGAAGGCAATGATGAGATGGTTGATCCTACAACATTAAAACAAATGGTAGGATTCTTGAGGTATTTGTGCAACACAAGGCCAAACATTGCATATAGTGTTAGACTAATTAGTAGATATATGGAGAAGCCTAGAGCACCTCACTACTTGGCAGCCAAAAGGATTTTGAGGAACATTAAAGAAACAAGTGAGCTTGGGCTGCATTATGCTAGGAGCCAGACTGGAATTGAAGTTGGGTTGATTGAATTCACTTATGCAGGTTGGTGTGGAGATAAGGATGATAGGACGAGCATCTCAAGCTATGTTTTCATGATAAATGAATCTCCAATATCATGGTGTTCAAGGAACCAAAGCATATTAGCATTGTCCACTTGTAAAGCAGAATATGTGGCTGCATCAATGGGAGCTTGCCCCATTATATATGGCTGACAGAATTGATGGCGAAACTGGGACTAAGAGGTAGTGTTAATTCAAATGTTCATAGAAGGAGCAAACATATAGAAACAAGGTTTCATTTCTTGAGAGATGAAGTGATGAAAGACAAGATAAAGCTAGAGTTTTGCAACATCAATGATCAAAAAGCTGATATCCTAACAAAAGACTTGAAGATGGTGAAGTTTCAAGAGATGAGGAACAAGTTTGGATTAACACTACCTTAACCATGAGTGTTAAAGTAGTTAATTCAAAATGATTAAAATGTGGTTATAATTTAGTTAGGATGGTTTAATGCTATTAAGAAAGTTAGTTAGTTAAAGTAACTACTATTCAAAATTGTTTGATATTTTGCAAAGTTGGACACATTACTTGTAACAAACAACTATATAAAAAGGATTCAATTCAATCCAATTAAATGCAATTTTCATTTCATATTACTTTTAAGGTGTGTTCTAACAATTTTATGATACATCATTAATAAAAAGTTCTTCTTTAAATTACTTTTTCCAAAAAATACAACTGTTGCATTTAAAATTTTTAATTTCTAATTAAATTTGTAGTTATTGATGTTGTATCTAAAATTTCAAACTTTAAAATAAAATTTGAAATTTTCTACTTTTAAAGTGCAATTGGTTGTGGAGAGGAAGTGAGAAGAGAGAGATAGATGAGAGAAAGTATGAGAAGATAGAAAAATGTGAGAAATAGAATATATTTGAAACATTGTTTTATTTATAATGGAATACTTGATAAAATGAACGTAATAAAATCCGAGTAAAATAAAAAAAAGTAAAACAATCACTACGCCAAAAATAGCCTTTTACAGCGCTTTTTCAAAAAAAAAAAAGCGTTGTGGATTCGAGCGCTGTAAAAGATACAACAACGCT
This sequence comes from Cicer bijugum, assembly GCA_037974875.1. Classification (NCBI taxonomy): domain Eukaryota; kingdom Viridiplantae; phylum Streptophyta; class Magnoliopsida; order Fabales; family Fabaceae; genus Cicer; species Cicer bijugum. The sequence continues at coordinate 5,863,070 of JBBPBT010000623.1, forward strand.
GTTAAAAAAGCGCTCTAAAAGGCACCTTTTATAACGCGCGCTTATTATGCACCTTTTACAGCGCTTGTTACAAAAGAGCGCTGTAAAAGTCATACACATAATTCATATATATGGGGTACCTTTTACAGCGCTTTTTTAAACAAGCACTGTAAAAGGCATACACATAATTCATATATATGGGGTACCTTTTACAGCGTTTTTTTTAACAAGCGCTGTAAATGGTATACCCATAATTCATATTTTGGTATGCCTTTTACAGCGCTTTTTATAACAAGCGTTGTAATAGGTGTTATTTTTTTTTTTTATATATATATTTTAAAAGCGCCTTTTAGCTTTTTATGACATTTTTTTTATAAAGCGCTGTCTTTTATCTTTTTATCCAAAATTAGTTTGAACCAGTTCTCACAACACAACACAACCAGAATCAGTAATTTAGAACATATTCATATGCATGTATATTACCCTGTAACACAACCAGAACCAGAACCAGAGCCAGAATCAGTTAAAACATAATCAGTTCACACAATATGATACATATATATTACCCTGTAACACATTAATTTACAACATAAGTAACTAAATATACATTGAACCTAATTTACAACATATTCATATGCATGTTTATATACTGTCCTATGATCATATACATATAATAACTATGCACCATATAATATTCAGATCCCTTGCACAGCAGCATGCTATTTCCCAGAAAATCAAATAATTTTCATTTCAATCACATACTCACACCGTTCCTCCTTTAATTCCATCAGATCTTGCTCAGAATATGATGGACTGGAATTTTCAAAGTACTGCAATATAAAAATTGAACATATTATATTAAGTTAGTATCAAATATATAGATAATTTATATATGAAAATCATATAATCAAAATACCGTACCGTTTTTAGGATAATAGTTTTATTCTTGTCAACAATCTCCTTCATCAATCTCAATACATAGTACCCACAATCGATGTTGTTTGTTTGACGAGGGCACTTTATTGGGATCCATGTAATATTATTAGACTTTTGCTTCGACACTATCGCACCTCTTTGAGATCGATAAACTTTTAAGGCACCATATAAATGAATAAATGTGATTATTTTAGCATGAACAAACACTTATTTATATATATGTGTAACAAAAATAAATGAATATTACTTACGTGTCGAACATAGTCTTTATTTCGGAGTGTTTGTTGTAATCGCCATGCACGGGATCCAAATAGTATATAACTTCAGAGACCGCATTGATTGCAAATAGCACCCAATGTGCCCTACAAAAAAAAAAAATTGTTAAGCAATTTTGTTTATACACAACTAATAAATTAAATTCTCATTAATTAAAAAGATAAAATTACGTACCCTGAATTATATGGTGCGAAGAACAATTTTTCCTTTTCTTTATTTCCTAAAAACATATCTATAATGTATTTCTTTACATTTTCTGGATCGTGTTTCCACATGGACAGCTTATGCGGGGACAAGAATGAGTATTTATTTGACAATTTCCGCATGCACACGAACTTCTCATGCAAAAACCTTCAATTAAAATTTTAAAGAAGATTAATTACCAATAAATGCAATTAAAAGTATTTTTTACCTTATGTACAAGCACATCACAGTAGCACTGAGCTCCTTATGTTCGAGAAGTTCGTATGCGTGCTCCTTTTTGAGCAATTCCTCATACTCATCTCCGAATATATCTTTATTCATGTGTATCATGCGCGAATCGTCGCTGCTGCAGAACTTGTTTTTTACTTGCTTGTCAAGATACGCCCAGTATTTACCAAGGCGTGGCTGACTTATTGTAGGAGCAGCAGCAGCAGCGACTAATTTCCCACGATCCAGTTTTTTTCTTGCTGCAAGTTTGGCAGCTTTATTGGCAATTTTATTGGCTTCCGGCCTTTGTAATTTGGCAGCTCTACTAACCTCCAATTTTTGAGGTTTGCTGCCTTTTTTTGGATGTGCGGGAGGTTTATTTATTTGGACCTACAAAAATGAGGTTAAATGTTAGTTTATTGAATCTGAAAAAATTGACAAAGCTTATACAATAAATTTGACAAACCTTTTCGGGAGACGTAACTGATTCGTTTCTGGGAGGGCTTTTAACGAGGGCAACAAGGTTTGTGGGCCATGCCACGTAACTATCAACAGCTTCGCCCAAAATCTGCATATCAATGTCGTTGTTCGGTATCGGCAACGATGCAGTTGGTTCGAAGGCAACAGTAGGCGATACTTTGACATGGCCCGCAGGGATCGGAGTATTGTGCAATACTTCTCCCAAAGTATTGTACAATTTACCTTTTCCCACCTTTCGATGAGTGGGCGAGGACAAGTATAGGAAACATGTAGTGACACCCTAAATCAATAGTTAAAACATAAGTACAATTAATATATAATATTGTTTAATGCATAAGTAATTACATAAGCAAGTAAGTAATTAATTACCTCTGGAATAATTTTTAAACTGACGTTGCAACTCCCGCTTTCACTCTCCATTTGTATTTCACCTTGGAGCTGATCCGGAAGTTGCTTGTCTTTATTCTTATTCACCAAGAGTGCCACTTGCTCAGATAGGATTCTGAGTTTCTCTAATACTTCCTTGTTGGAAGGTTTTTGGCGCTTCTCTTGAGGAAAAAAGCTTCTCGGAGTTACGCCAAATCCCTTCCCCCTAACTCGACCGGAATATTCAAGAACATTAAAAACTTTTCCCAGAATATCCCTGCAAGTAGCCTTGTTGCCCTCTTCATGTTCAGAACTTTGTTCGATCGTCTCCTAAAATACATGTAACATTAAAATAGTTAAGTTCATTAGCATTTTTAAAATACAATATTAAAAAGTATTCAAGTGATAAATACAATATTAAAGTCATAATATACTTACACAAAGTTCTATTACTTTTTGAACATTTTCGTTATCAACCACTCCATCTTTATTTATCCGAGCTTCCTTCCACAAGATATGACGATCCAATGGTTGATCGGATTGGGTCTCTTGTCGCTATTCGTTAAAACAAAATATTAATTAGAAACTATAGGTTATAATACAAATTCCCTCAACCATTGATGTTACATTGACTTACAAGATTTTGGTCTAGCCGTGCATATCCCATACGTGATCTTCTGTATGGGTGCGTCGGGTTGCTTGCCCTCTCGCGATTTGCCTTACTAATATTCTATATAAAAAAATAGCAATTATGTAAAAATTTAAAATACACTACGAATATGAATAATAAAACACACAAATGCAAATAAATTAATCACTTACGACAAATGCGGGGTCAGTATGTTTGGAAACAAATGCTTTCCATTCATCATTTGATATATAATGTTGATATATCTTTGGAGGTTCAACACTTATGTTTCCTTCTCTATCTTTTAGATAGAAATTTGAGAGATGCGATCTAAATCCCCGATGGATTTTTCCCGCAACTCTCAAAACGTAATTTTTTCGTCCTTCATCAAGGACAAAAGTTGTCTGCAATGAAAAAAATTATAAGTAAAGTATTTCAATGAAAATATTTATAAATGACAAAAGATTGGATCAAAAAATTTACTTGAATATCATTCCATATGATATCTTTGGCATCCTTCAACGCCTTATCTCTCCAATCATCAATGGTAATAGGAATATTTTGTCGAACAACAGCCCCAATGTAACTTACAAACATTGCGCTGTTGGGCTCAATTGGCTGACCACTTTCATTCCAGCCAACCTAATAAACTCATATAGTAAGTACATGCTATTAAAAAAAGCTAAAAAAATACACAGCAAACAGAGTATAGTATAGTATAACCTCAAACTTCGTGCCATTGCTCCTTGCTTTAATCACCTTTAGCATTATAGTTGCACCATGTTTGACTTCGTTTTCATAAGCCTTAGAGGTGCCAACTTCTTCATTTTGACATTCTATTTCTTTGTTTGTATCCATTTAACTACAACAAGTTCAACATGCAGTTTAATATAACATCAACAAGCTCAACATGCATCATGCATTATTCTAAACAACCTCAACATGTATCAGTATATATATTTTAAACAAGCTCAACATGCATTTTAATCATTACAAAAAATAAATAACATCAATACCTGAATAATGGTTGGAAGAAAGATGAAATGCGAAGAAAAGAGCGAACATAGAAATTTCACAGCAATAAGGTTCACAGAAAAATGTTTTGAAGAAATACGTAATGAGGGTTACGTATTTCAATGAAAATATAAGGTTCGAAATGATCTTGGATGGAAATAAGGTTCGAAATGAAGGAGATGATCGTGGAAAAACAGTTCGTAATGGACGGGATTATAGGGTTTGCAAAAGAAGAGAAGAACGATGAAGGTTTCAATGATAGTGTAGTTTACGTAATGAAGAGGAAACTGAAGACGTTACTGTTATATATATAACCCTTTTACAGCGCTTTTTTATAACCCTTTTACAGCGCTTTTCAAAAGAGCGCTCTAAAAGGCCTAATCCTTTTACAGCGCTTGTTAAAAAAGCGCTCTAAAAAGCATCCTTACAGCGCTTGTTTTTTTAAAGCCTTTTACAGCGCTTGTCAAAAGAGCGCTGTAAAAGACATCCTTATTAAAATTTTTAAAAGGCTCTTTTACAGCGCTTTTATCAACAAGCGCTGTAAAAGGCCTCATTGTTTTTTTAAAAGCCTTTTACAGCGCTTCCTCAAAGAAGCGTTGTAAAAGACATCCTTATTTAAGTTTTTAAAAGGCTCTTTTACAGCGCTTTTATCAACAAGCGCTGTAAAAGGCCTTATTATGTTATTTTTTTGTTTTGCTATGTTATTTTTTAAACAAGCTCTGCAAAACCCACCAAAATCTCTTCCTCTTCACCAAACTCCACCTCAAAGTCCTTTTATGCATCTTCTTCACAAACATCAAAGCTTACTCTTTCAATCTCCACCTCAACACCCTTTTTATCTCTTTACATTCCCTTTCATTCTTAAATCGTAACTTGATCTTCAGGTTCATTGCCATTTTGCAAAAAATGGGTTTGTTAACAATGGGTCTGATGTTTTTTGTTAACAATGTGTCTGATGTTTTTGTTAACAATGGGTCTGATGTTTTAGTTAACAATGTATTTTTTGGGATTCCCATGATGCATACAAGGTGTTTGAAGAAAATCCTGTTAGAGAAAGTCATGTTAGCTATCTGATGAATATTATTTTTAAAGCCTTTTACAGCGCTTGTTCACATAAGCGCTATAAAAGGTCTCTTTATTTTATTTTACTTAGAGTCTTTTACAACGCTTCTCCGAGTAAGCGTTGTAAAAGGTCTCCATCAGACAACAAATCTAACATTATTAATTATAAATATTATTAATTAAAAGGTCTCCATCAGACAACAAATCTATTGTTGAATACATTAAAGTTATATTATATTATTAATCTCCACCTCAATATAACCTTATTATTATTAATCTCCACCTCAATATTATTAACACATTAATTATTGTTGAATACATTAAAGTTATATTATATATTTAATTATTTAATGTCTTATATTTAATGTCAATTATTCAACATTCAATTATTTAATGTCATATATTTAATTTTTCCTTTAATGTCATATATTTAAATACCATCTACGTTGTCACACTTGGAAGGCCTCGGTTCGAATCTGAATTAAGTGAACTTCGTAAATGTAAGCGTTTGTAAATTACAAGAGCCTTTTACAACGCTTTCTAATCTAAGCGCTGTAAAATGTCTCTTTATTTAATTTTTAAAAGGGCCTTTTACAGCGCTTGGTAAGAAGAGCGCTGTAAAATGTCTCATTATTTAATTTTTATAAGGGCCTTTTACAGCCCTTTGTTTAAAAAGCGCTGTAAAAGGCTTTTTTTTTAAAAAAAAATACCCTTATCCCCCCACCCATAATTCAGATTACCCTTATCCTTATCCCCCCACCCATCAACCAAACTATCCAAAAGCCAAAATAATTCAGATTAGAACCAGAATAATTCAGATTATAATACAACAATAATTCAATAAAACCAGAATAGAACCAGAATAGAACAATAATTCAGATTACAATAATTCAGATTACAACAATAAAACCAGAATAGAACAATAATTCAGATTACAACAATAATTCAGATTACATGCATGGCTTATATAAAACAATTAAACATGTACATTAAGATGCTCTTCTTCTTTTCCTGGTGGGATTCAAATCTGTTTGTCCATTTACAATACGAAACGATGGATTAATCCAAATTCCCTCATCATGATCATCTCTAAGATATAAACCATCATCAGTTGAATCAATTTCATGTGGTTGTTGTGATGTTGCAAATAAAAGATCATTACCAACATCTTCATCATTGTTGTTATCATCACTTATTTTATTGGTCGATAGGACAACAAACCATTTATCATCAGAAGGATCGGTGACATAAAACACTTGTTGAGCTTGCGACGCTAAAATAAAAGGCTCGTCTTTGTATCCCACCCTATTAAAATCCACAAGCAAGAATCCTAACTCATCAATCTGAACGCCATTATTATTATCGACCCACTTGCAACCAAATATGGGAACACGAAACATTGTGTAGTCTAACTCCCATATGATAGATTTGCATATATTGGGTTTTTGTCTTTTGCACTGGAGACATGCATCGCTTCAGCTACGAGAGTGACTCCACTATTTTGCATAGTGGTCTGATCATCTTGTTCTTTGGTATAAAATGTGTAGCCGTTAATAACATAACCAGTGTAAGAAAAGACATGTAAGCTCGGACCATTTGCTAGCCACCTCAATCTCTGTGAAATTGATCCGGGGTCTATATCAAATTTTGACTTTATGTGATTTTTTAACCATGTTATAAAACTTCGATTGTGCTCTCGAGTTATCCAATTTTGATTCCTATTCATGTTCAAACGAGCTAACTGATCCATGTGTATTGTAACATACGGTTGAACCTCATCATCATTGTGCAGAACATACATTTGTGCCTGCTCCCATTCTGTCCTTGATATAGTCAACAGTCTCCTTCCAATTATCCTTTCTCCTGATATTCTTCCCGAATGACGAGACATGGGAAGCCCTATGGATTCAACATTGGACATATATTCAGTACAAAATTCAGCAGCCTCTTCCACAATGTATCGTTAAGCAATACAACCTTCTGGTCGACTTCTACTTTTTACGTACCCTTTTAATATTTTCATATATCGTTCTATCGGATACATCCATCTCATATAAGCTGGCCCACAAAGTTGTGTCTCCTTAACCAGATGAACAGTAAGGTGAACCATTATATCAAAAAACGATGGTGGGAAATACATTTCATGCTCGCACAAAGTAACAACAATTTCCCTCTGCAATGTCGGTAATTTCTGAGGGTCGATCACTTTACTACAAATTTCCCTGAAGAAGAAACATAATCTAGTCAAGGCTAGTCGAACTTTTTCAGGTAAAATGGAACGTATACCTATTGGTAGCAAATGCTCCATTAGAATATGACAATCATGGGTCTTCAAACCTTTTAACTTGAGGTCTTTCATACAAACCAAACTTTTAATGTTCGAAGAGTATCCTTCTGGAACTTTAACTTCGTGTAGAAATTTACATAAAACAATTTTTTCCTTTCTAGATAGAGTATGAGCGGCTGGAGGTAGATATGTGCGATTTCCTTTCTTTACTGGAGCCAATTCATTTCTTATTCCCATATCGACCAAGTCCAATCTTGCGTTGATGCCATCTTTAGACTTTCCTGGAACATTGAGTAACGTACCAATAACACTATCAAATACATTTTTTTCAATATGCATCACATCGAGGAAATGTCTTATATACAATGACTTCCAATATGGCAATTCAAAGAAAATTGACTTTTTCTTCCACCCAGTTTTGACCAACTCTCCCGCAAAAGGTTTGCCAAATTTATTGGTCAAACCTTGTACTTTTTCAAGTATTTGATATCCAGTCGGTGCTGAAGGAGCTTTACCTTCCTCTGATTTTCCATTAAATGCATTTCTCCACCAACGATACTGATGACTATAAGGTAAAAATCTACGATGTCCAAGAAACACATTCTTCTTACAATGTTTCAACCGCATCCAATTTGTACTCTCTTCACATATAGGACATGCACACTGACCTTTAATGCTATATCCTGAAAAATTACCATATGCTGGAAAATCATTAATTGTGCCGAACAACATAGCCCTCAAATTGAAACATTCTTTCTTATACCCATCATAAACTTCCACACCTGTCTCCCACATACGTTTTAAATCTTCGATTAGAGGAGTCAAGTATACGTCGATATCATTCTCCGGTTGTTTGGGTCCAGAAATTAACAGAGACAACATCATAAACTTACGCTTCATACATAACCATAGAGGTAGGTTATATATTACCAAAATCACAGGCCACATGCTGTGTGGGATGCTTTGAAGACCATGTGGATTCATTCCATCAGTAGAAAGTGCAAGTCTTAGATTTCTTGACTCCATCCCGAATTCAGGATAGTCGTGATCAATTTTTGCCCATTGTGGGGAATCTGTAGGGTGTCGAAACATTCCATCTCTAATTCTTTCATCTGCATGCCATGTCAAGTGTTTTGAATCTTCTTCATTGCGATACATGCGCCTAAATCTTGGTATTATAGGAAAATACCACACGACTTTTGCTGGAGTAGATTCTTTCTTCTTATATCGAGAGACATTGCATTTCGTACACGCCTTAAGTAGTTCATTTTCATTTCGAAATAAAATGCAATCATTAGGACACTCATGAATCCTTTCGTAACTCATGCCAATAGAACACAAAATCCGTTTAGCCTCGTAGGTTCGACTGGGAAGTTGATTATCATCTGGCAACATATCTTTTATGAGTGTTAATAATTCTGTAAAGCTTTTATCAGACCATCCATTACTCGCTTTTAAGTTGTACAACTTTAATATCGCCGACAGTCTTGTGAATTTAGTACAACCATTATATAATTTTTTCTCTGCATCACTCAACAAACTTTCAAACATTTTAGGACAATCTCGAAGATCTTCTTCAACTGCTTTTGCGATCTCGTCAACTCGGTCCGGCTCATATGTATCTGTATCGAAGTTAGTTGAAGCATATGTCGAACTATTCTCAAAATTAATGTTTCCTTTTTTTTTTCTCACCGTGTCTTATCCAACATGTGTAGCTTTGATCAATTCCATTACATACTAGATGTCCTTCTAATTCATCTTCTCTAACACGTTTTCCAAAACAATATTTTAAACAAGGACAAACTACTCTATTTGGATCTTTTGCATTCTTCACTGCAAACTCAACAAACTCCTTCACTCCAATTTCATACTCTTTTGACAATCGATTGGCTGACATCCATTTCCTATCCATATTATACCACCTATATAAATGCAGTTACTAAACTAATAAGCTTTCAATACTGAACTAATAAACTAATAAGCTTTCAATACAAAACATATCAACACGTTTCAAAACAGAACAGATCATGTGATATGAGTTTTTGACAATTTTTGACAATTTCAAAACATAACAGATCATGTGGTATATATAATATGAATTATTCAATTGTTCATGAGAAATAATGTTGTTTTGGATTAACAGATCTGTCCATAACAGATCATGTGTAGAAGAGATCATAAAGATTTTTTGACAAAAACAAATTAAAAAATACCTGAGACAACGTAGATGGCTGCACAGTACGTAGAGGATATTAGGGTTTTGAAAGATCTAGAGGATATGATATGAGGGTTTCCAACGTATATAATTATTTGAAATATGCATTTTACAGCGCTTGTGAAAAAAGCGTTGTAATAGGTAGTTAAATTCAATGAAAGCGCATGTATTTTACAGCGCTTGTAGAAAAAGCGCTGTAATAGGTAGTTCAAAAAATTGAAAGCGCATGCATTTTACAGCGCTTGTGAGAAAAGCGCTGTAAAATAATACGCGAAAGCGCTTCATTTTACAGCGCTTTTTTGACAAGCGCTGTAAAAGCCTTATAGCGTTATGCGCAAACATTATAAGACATACAACAGCGCTTCTATTACAGCGCTTGTCATACAAAGCGCTGTAAAAGGCTCCTTTATTTTTAAAATATATTTTCAACAGCGCTTGTGTTTAGCAAGCGCTGTAAAAAGCAATTTTTGGCGTAGTGAATGACACAACAGAAAAAAAAAGTTTGAAACTTTTACAAAAAGTTGAGGGTATTAGAGGAAAAATATAAATAAAATAATTTCTCTTTGATTTCTTTCCAAGGTTGACAAGAAACAAATATAAGTGGAGTCTACACATATTTTATCACTATGCGCTCTTTCTCTACTCTTTAAACACAGTGAGTTTAATAGGTTTCTCCACATTGATCACTCGTCTCTCAATCTCTTCAATCTCTCATCTCTATTTCATGCGTTCCAATCAAAGTGTTAAGGTGACATTTATGCTCAAAGTTAGTGACGCACCACAATATTTTGCTTCTTTACATACACTAAAAGAAACTAGTCAAACAAATCAAATCAATCCCACCTTTTTTCATTTTAATTTTTTAGTTTTTCATCAAAATGAATCAATAAAAAAAAACACTTAAAGTGTATAATTTATAAATGAGATAATATTGATCATTAATTAAATTTTTTTTTATATTATTAAATAAAAACAAAAATAATTATAAGGTGTTTAAAAATATGATTAATTGTACTATATTGATAAATTGAATTGCACTATACTACAAAAAATTAAACCATTTAAATAGTTCATGAATTGGATCACATATTTAAAACAATTAAGTTAATCAAACTTAATTCAAAAACCACTTCAACAATTTAAAATTTTTTTTAACGTTAATTAATATTTTTTCTTACAAAATTTTTGAAAATTATTTGTCTCACAAAAAAAAAATAGAAAATATCGAAACCTTTTTTTTCGAAAAAAAATATATCTTTTTTCTT
>JBBPBT010000623.1:5874282-5935292 GCA_037974875.1 Cicer bijugum
TTTTGCACCATAAACAAACCTAACCCTGATTATATATATTTATGTAAATTAGACATTTGTAAATAATCAATGAGATAGTGGGCTCAATTTATGGGCTAGATTTACTGACTTTTTTTTTTTTTTTTATATATCTTGGCAAATATCTCAAATAAAATTAAACAATGTGATTTTTTTTTTTTGATATTTTTTTAATTCGTTAGACAAAATTGAGATAAAAAAATAATCCTAATTTATTATAAGTTAAATTGCATAGTTGGTTAATTGTGTGATTTTGATCCTCTAGATTCAATTGAGCGATTTTGACCCCTAGTTTATCCTCTCCAATTTTATAACCCCACCTAGATTTTGACAATTTTTTTAATAGATGGTGCTTCGTGTATCTTTAATTGACGTGTCTTGTTTGTATTGGACAAAGTGGTTATGTTGGATTTTTAAAAAAAATGGTCACATGACTTCTTTGACAATAAAAAAAATTATCGGGGGATGCACAAAATTGTTGTCTTTGGAGCGTTGACTATCATACATTGGTGACTTTAATCAGAGTGTTGATTTTCTTCAAAGCGTTGATTTTATCAAAGTATTAACTTTCATAATAAGGTTGACTTTCTTCAATGCATTGACTTTCATCAAAACATACATTATAAATCAAAGCCAAATGAACATGTGTTTGATGTAATTTTTCACAGGCAAACAATTACTTGCTTGTCAAGATTATCAAAGGCACACAATCATTTACTTGTCAAGATTATCAGTGGAAAACAATCACTTGATTGTTAATATTATCAAAGACAAACAAATATATGTATATTGTAGTTGTTAAAGGCAGACAAATCAAAACATATCTGCATTCATCAAAGACAATTGAAACGATGAAGTTGTGTGAGCAATGTGAAGAATGAAGAAGGAAGGTTGAAACATATGTAATGAGATTGATTTTATAACTATTGCACATCATGTCACTATTTTTGTTAAGGATAAACTAGGGGCCAAAATTGCTCAATTGAAACTAGAGACTTAAAATCACACAATTAGAAATCAGGGTGCCAAAAGTGCAATAAAGTATTTATTATACATGCTATTAATGAAACATATGGTTGTAACTAAAGAATCAAGTAAAAACGATAACAATTATAATACATTAACAATAATTTTTCACACTTCAATTTTTGTACATTATTTTTTTAAAAATGAGGCACTAAAGAAATTATTAAAGCGTACCATTGATAAACGAAATAAAAATTTAAATAAATAATTACGGAGAAGGAGAATATTGATATCGCTAAAAATGGTTCATTCACTTAACATTTTATGTTCATTTAATAATTGTAACGTGTTTCTTTGGTTAGTTTTAATTTTAGATTTAATGTTTGAGTGATGTCAACTTATTTAGTCTAGATGTATATGCTTTGTTGATTTTCATTCTCTAACTCTTGCATAGATTACTTGATCAAGAAATAATGGATAAAAAGAAAGTTTTTATCTTCCATAAACTTAATCACATGTTTAAGATACATTATATTTGAAGGATGATCATATAACATTGACTTCATTTGAAACTCATTTTAAACCATTTTCTAAGTGTTTTTAACTTTGCGAATCGACTTACAAACTTCAAGAACTCACTTTTTGAAGTCCTGAAACTGTCAATTGAGTCATCTATCTGATGTGTGAATCGGCTCAAAAAGATATATAAGAAATTTTGTAAATTAACTCACACAATATCATATTTTATTTTTTCAACTTCTAGAAATTAACTCACTTAATATGTGAATCGACTCACCCGAATTGTAAACTTATAATTTAACCGTTTTAAAATTGTTATGACATGCAATTCGGTTTTCTTTGGTCTACCCTATTTATTATTTCTTGTGTACATTGTAATATTGTATAGGGACTAGGGTACACACTTATGTATTGATACTACTCAATGCATTTACATGTGGGTTTGCTCCTTTGGCCTTGTAACATGAAAATGCAATTGGACATCGCCTTTGACTGCCAGAAACACTGAGAAACCTTTTTTTTTTTTTTTTTGCATTTCTGAAACCCTTTCCTCTCTACTGCCCTCCACCAACCCTAATCCCCAAATTCATTAACCCTAAATTCATATCTCTCGCTTCACTTCACCATTTGCAGTAGCAAGTAAGTTCCATTGTCTTTCCAAATCATTTTGGTTTACGATTTCAGTTTTCATTTTGGTGATCTTGCTTGTTAACTGTCATTTTTTTCGCTATTTTTCTTGCTCGCTGAATGGTGTTGTGGCGGGTTTGCGATTTGTTCTGTTTTTGAGCTGATATGAGGGCTAATCTAAAATTTCAATTTACAAGTTTTCAATTTCTCATTTCAACAGGTTTTTAATTTATTTTCTCTTGTAAGTACATAATAAGGATTAGGGAAGAAAGTAAAAGAGCATAAAATTGGAAAATAGATGCTCAGTTTGTTCAAGGAATTGTTTTAGTTCTAGTTTTGACATTTTTGTGGGGGAGATGCATAATCTCAATGCTGCTCAGTGAAGGTTCTTAACGAAAGAAATAATAAAGCATATTATTAAATTGAGAGTAGGTTGAAAGGTAAGAGAAGTGGCCGAAACAGAGGCCATTGAGTTGGTAATTCACTGATTTCATTATGTCTGATCTAGGTGTACTACAGTGTAGATAGGGAGGGAGGAGTAAGATACTTTGTATTTGGCATTGTTGTTTTTTAAGTAGGAACGAATGGGTGGTGAACATTGCTCTCAAAACGTAGCAATCTACTACACTAGTACTGAATGAGTTGTATGCTTAATGGGTGTGGTTGGTATAATATGATTGGTTATGTTTGTAAGTTTTTTATTTAATTTCACTGTCCAAAACGATCAAAATGACTACTTTGCTTGGTCTAGTGTGTCTTTCTAAGTATTGGGTGTGCTATAAGTTACAGAACATACATGTCCATTGCCATGCTTAAATTAATTAGTAAAATGAAAATTATAGAGGCAATATATGTACTGAAGAGTATGTTCCCCTAAATGAAGTTGATGAAATTCAGTCCCTAGTTCTAAAAGAACATATTTTTTAACTTGCCATTGTTGCCAAAAAAAGGAATAATATAAAAAATAAAAATATAAAAATAGTTACAGAATATACTTTTTTTTTTACTGTATGTAGTATACAATAATAATATTAGAAGATAGACTCGAGAGTTTTTTCTTGACAACATCGACATATCACAATTTCATAGGCCTTTTGCAAGTGGATGTGTGCAATTGAAGGAGGGATTGTATATGTGAGTTGGCTGTCAGTGTCACCAATTTGGTAGGATTTCTATATTTGTGGAATGACCATAGTGTCCCACATGATTTCCTGCTCCGTTCGTGTGCCCGTCTTTAAAATTTGAAAGCCATGATGTGTCTGAGATTACATGTGCTCCTTCATTTGGTGAGCTACTCGCTAATGCATTGCATTAGATGAGATGGATTTAGGGTCACACAAGGGTGGTCTGGGTCCGAGCGAGACAGGTTGGGTTGAGCAGGGGTAAACTGGGGTTGAGGGGCGGGGCAATTCGAGTGTGGGCAAATTGGGGGCAGACCGGTCAATTGGGGACGGGCTGAAGTTGCACGGGGGCGGTGAAGGGGCAGAAGAGTGAAGCAACTATTATTAATTATCAATAAATCATAATTTTAATTAATTTTATGGATGGATGGGGTGAATTTTATTTTTAATGGCTAGATTGAATTTGATTTTTTAAAGAATTTTTAGTGAATTGTAAATGGATTGTTTTGATAAATCCATTACAATCCAAATTCATCCAATTTGCCACCTCTATATGAAATACAATATTTAAAAATGTGAATTTATTTGTATAATTTAACTAAGAGAACTAAATTGTTCAATTCACCATACAAAATCACAATAAAAGTTTAAATAGTAAAAAAATTATGTTTGGCTACAACAAGTCAACAACAAATAAACTCAATATAAGAAAATCACCAATTCTACTCGCAATAGCATAATGAGGAAAGTGACTGTATCCATAAATAATGTAGAGTATTGGTACCAGAAAATGTCTCGTACGGGCACTTCACTATTTTAGAAGTACCCATGTTTCAGAGGTGTTAGGTATGTCATTAAGTTGTGTTTCATAAATTAAATTGTGCAATCTTTTTTTCCCATATGCTCCATGAGGTAACCCAATTTTGGATCAATTTTCTGAAGTTTAGTTTTATGGTTTTGAATTTGATTGAATTTTGTGTTTTATTAGGAAGAATGAGGCCTACAGCCTTGCTTGGTGTTCTGAACAAGCAGTTTCTTGGAATCGCCGGTGACGCTGCGAATGTTGTTGCTAAGAAGCTGACACCATCTGCTTCTCTCGTGTCGCGAAAACCAGCGTTTATAGATGCATTTCTGTACAAGATGAAAAAGAACCCTGAACTTTTGAAGAACAAGACAATTTGGTCACGGAGATCCACCATCTTGCCTGAATTTGTTGATTCCCAGGTCAAAATTTACAATGGGAAAACCACCATTCGTTGTAAGATCACTGAGGGAAAAGTGGGTCATAAGTTTGGAGAGTTTGCACTCACTAGGAAACGCAAAAGTAGAGACCAACCTAATGCCAAAGTTAAACAACTCAAGAAAAAGAAGTGATTTTCTTACATGGTTTATATTATGCAGTAATTTACATCAATGTGGATAAAAAGTATGGCTTCTTTTCTATCTGAAGTATTTCACTTGAATATTGTCAATAAGGATTTCATGAAATTTGACAATGTCTGCTGTTTGTTCAAGTAGGTTCATTGACTTTGCGGTCTCTACATTTTTGTTGTTCTAATTTAATTCAACAGCTGATCAATCAATTTATGGTTATGTGAATGTGTATTTTATGGTTATTTGTTTATGTTGAATGTCCTGCCACAGCATAGGTATGTCCTTTATGATGTATCTTTTTTTTTGTGTATTTGGCTCTGTTGTACCTAATCTAATTAAAAGAAGATGAGAATATTCAGTTGATTTTACATATTGTTGCAAGCTTGAACACTACTAGATAAAATTAACAGTGTAATGGATGCCAATGTACTTCAGTTAAGTTGTTATAACTTATATGTAACAAGATGGCTGTTCTTCCTGAGCATGTTTTTCAAACATAATTGTTCAAATTTTGCTATAGTTTATATGGTGCTTAGCTTTCAAAAACTTGCCCACCACGAGGCCACAGTAAATAGATTGGAGGGTGAAATACGATTTCTGTTGGTTAGTAGTGAGAAAGAAAAACATACATGTCATAATTGTTTAATGATAAAATCTTCAAGGTAGAAGTAGAATAGCTATTATCATCTTGTTAGTGGTGTTATCTGTCTCTTATTACTTCAGATTTCAAGAGATAGCGATGTAGACTATAAAGTGTTGTTGCTATACAAGGATTTTTTGGGGTGTATTCTATACAAGGGATTTGCATGTGTTTGAACGCTTTTAAGGTTGAATGTATCCTAAAATCATAATGGGTGGCAGGGCTACTGGAGGCTATCAGGTGTAATTAATTGTTAGGTTCCTTTGAGACTATGCCTTACTTGTGTATGCATGTATTTTGTGCATTGATAAATGAAGCTCATAATGTCAATGTCATCACTAGATTTAAACAACATTGCACTCAACAATGAAAATACTTGGTATGAATTATGATGAATTTAAAAGGGATGGCATCTTTCTTTGTGAAGAGCTGAAGCATACAAGAGCAAAACAAAGAGCAATCACTTGTGGCTGGTGTCTATCATTCATATAACTCAAGTGTATAACTCAATACTTGAACATTAATTTAGCTGAGGACATTGTTGGCATGGATCTAAAGGGGTTCAACCCCCATGAAGTTGTTAGAACTAAGTTGGCTGAAGAACTAGGACCTTGTTTTGACGATAGCAAAATCTGTTTGTGAGAACAATTTAAAGTACTAATATTTCAATTGTGTATAGTTCCTAGATCAAGTGAATTTTGTAGGATCTTATGCTATATCCTCTAGTGATTGAACTAAGAAAAAGGAAACACCAAGACTTCGTTTCACTTCACATCTCTTAGTCTAGTGCACGTACCTCTGGTGGTGACTCTGATGTTGCAAGCTTTAGTTGACTCTTATAATGCAAGCAAACTTCGGTTGACTTTGGTGATGCACGCGACGCTTTATTTCGGTTGCCTCTAGAAATGCAAGCAATGTTTTGGCTTAGTTGAATCTAGTGACGTAAGAATGCTTTGGCTCAATTGCCTATGATGAATGCAACTATGTAATGATTAACCTAATCGTTTACCTCTAATGAATGCAACTATGTAATGATTAACCTAATCGTTTACCCCCTTCAATGACTACCATTTGCATTCAATCGTCTACCTCTAATGAATGCAACAAACAATTGATTGCCTTTGCCTCTGATAATCACATCAAACATCTAATCGTTTGACTCTGTTTTTTTTGTATCTTTAGACAAAGTCAACATTATGAAGAAAGTCAACACTATGAAAAAAGTCAATCCTCTAAAGAAGTCAAATGCTCTAATGAAGGTCAATGATTTGATAAAGTCATTGCTTCGAAGAAGACAAAGCTTTGTGCAACCTATAATAATCACCATGAATCTGCTTTGTTTGATGGTCTATGAGACATGCTCTAATTAACGTATCCTCTTCTTCCTCTGCTTTCATACCAAGATACATTGAATTATTGATAAGGATTCGTTTAAAAAATGATTAAAGATTTGATTCGAAATTACAAAGACTTGCTTTGGAAACTTCATGATATACATGATGATTTTGTTGCAATCAGATCAAAGGCTAGAAACCCTAAAAAATATATATATAAAGACGTGAACTCCTCGTTGAAGAAGACACAAGAATAAACAACAAAAACAAGAACAACACAACATGCAATACATATGTTCTGCATAATTTATTGAATCAAAGTGCTGAAATATAGATATTACTTTGTAAACAACTTCTTGAGAAGGGCTTTTTAGAAAACTTAAGCCTTTTCCTTTGTAACCAAGCCCAGTAGTGGATCTCTTCCTCAATGACTTGACGATACTAAGATAGAAGTTGAGAACACATTGATTGACCTTTGTAAGTTAGCCCGATAGTGGATGCCTTTCCTCAATAGCTTGCCGATACTAAGCTAGATGTGAGAAGATTGAACACAATCAGTGTGACTAGTAGGTGTTTAAGTGTAACTTCAATTTAGTGATGATTTAGTAAATCTTTTAGGTGGAAGAGAATAGATGTAGCTACCGTGTTGGTAGTGAACTAAATTAAATCATTGGGTTTTTACATTCTATTTCCTTTATCTGTTTTGCTTTCTTTACTTTATTTTAGTCACGCAAAAGAGTTTTAAAACAGTAAACACTTTCAAACTCCCGCTTTCTTATGTTTCTAGGCCTTTAGAAGTAAGAAAAGTTGACTTTGAAAGTGTGGAAGCTGCAAATGAGTTCTATAATTGGTATGCAAGCGCAAATGGATTATCGGTTCGAAAAGTAAGATCGTTCGAAGCAAGAAAGGTGAAATACTGCAACGTACATTTGTTTTCCACAGACTAGGACATAGGGAGGATAGAGGTCTTACCATTCTCCCTTAGTTGTGTTATCGAGTGTTAATAATCATAACAATACTATTATTTTAGTTGGAGCTATTGTTGCCAATGAAAAGGAAGAAACTTATGTGTGGGAACTTAATCAGTTCTTGGGTGATTATGAGATTGGAGAATTTTGCCGCAAGTGGACACAAATCCTTGATTCATTTGGGTTGCACAACAATGGTTGGTTCATTGACACATAGTCAAAAAGAAAAATGTGGACAACAGCTCGAATACGTGGCCATTTTTCACACCTATGTAATAGATTGTACAAGTGTTTTGTCTTTTGAATGATTTAAAGAACAATATCTTTCTTTATGTTTAGATATCTTTTCTAGTTGAGAAAATTATTAAAAAATGTTTAATTGTTGTTTTAGTCGCTACGAAAAAAATAATTTATTGTGACACTCAAAATTTGTGAAACCTTTTTTGTTTGTCACTAAATATTACTTTCAGCTACATCATTAGACTGTCCCTAAGAACAAACATTTCTTTCCCTCGTAATAAAAGGTAAAATCATTTTCCTCTTCTCTAAGAAAATCGATTTCCTCTTCTTCACTACAAATTTGATTTTCCTCTTCGTCATGACAAATTTGATTTTCCTCTTTTGTCATGAATCGTGTTTCCTCTTAACCTTAAATCGAAGGTCGGAACCCTAAATTGGTGAATCTATAGCTATGAGATACTTTATCACGTGATCACTCATTTGAACATAGAATTGTGGTATGATATTACACATTTTCATCAGTTGCAACTTCGTTTTATCATTATGTTAGTACGCATCGTTTTTAGGTTATGCTTTTTCAATTCTCAATTGCAATTATCAATTGAGTATCTTCTAAGTGATCTGAATTTATTGAACATAGAAATCGTGCATTAGTAGATCATAGATTGAAGTCATATTTTAAAATCGATTTGAAGTGTCAAAGGTTGCAATTCATGTGTTTCTTTCATCTATTTTCGTATTCAGATCTTGAAAAAAAATAGTGGAAGACATTTTGGACGTGGAGCAGTTATCCTCGACGCTTCTTTGTTGGTGTTCTAAAACTTCATCGAATAAGTAGATTTTTATTTCGTTATTTCGTTTTCGATTACTTCTTCCACCTTTGATTTCCTATTTCCTTAAATAGTTTTTTATGTGAATTTAAAATATTTTCGTGACCTAACTAGTTTTGTATGTATATGGCAAATAGTGGAATTTAATATCATTTTTCTATGATTGTGAATAAGATTGGCGTAGATTTTAAGATTGCTTGACATCATTTATCATGGAAACAATATTGCTTGTAAATATGGTTTTAAGTCTAATTCATCGACTTCTATATGTAAGCATGATATGTTGATGCAAATTATAGTTTCTGTTTGTCAACACCATCTGGATTTAATGACTGATCACCAATGCAATGAAACTGATAAGAGATAAATGAGTAGTTTACATAGGATCTAGTTATGGTTTGCTTCAAAATACAACCTACTATCTAACTTCAATGCTTTTCAACTGCTCTATTTACATCTACTTACATGCCATAGAAAAAATTTAAAGTTCCTATCATAAGTATGTTAAGTGTTAGTAAGCTAAAATGCATTGATTGAAACTTTGTATCTTAGCCTTTGGATTTGTAGCTTGTGATGTTCTTGGATATGTGCTGGTTATTTGTGGATGTCACAAAATACTTCACAATTCACATTATTTAGAAAAAATAGTTGATGTTTTTTTATTACTCATTGATGTTGTAGCTAAATAAATCAGTTATATACTGTACCCCAATAGTGCTCCTTTTCTCATTTGATATTTTACTAGTTCTTTTCTTGCAATATAAATTTCTAGATAGTTGATAGAAGTTGAGTGCTAACTAACCTATTGCAGCAAGTTTCATGTTTTTTGCTGTTTGTATTTTTCTTCAAAATATTTCACTTTATTTATTTTATGGTTGGTTCACTTTTTCACAACCTTCTCTAAGATGAGTGAAAGTTGTTGGTTCCCAGCTTTGAAAAATTTAAATTGAAAAGATGATGGTGACTGGTGGGATTGACAACTCAGTTTTAAAACAAAAATGACCAAATATTAAACGAGTCATCAAAAAAGTTGTTGAAGCGTATAATTTATGCCCAAGATAGATATTTGTCATTTATTAATTAGTAAAATTTGGTATATAAAGGTGCTATTTCTCTTACTAATAAGCTTATAGTTCAATTGCACCGAGGCAACTTTTCTTCTTTCACGAGAGGTAGCTTTCTTTCTTACTTTGGAATTTCGACTCTGCTATAGTACTATGTTTTAATATTAAGATGATCCTTAATGAGAAACAATATATTATTATTCCTAATGATGTGTTGTGTATCTTGAGTGTATTTAGTATCGTAGGTTCTTGTATTACTAATTAGTTAGAAGTATAAACATTTAATTGATTGGACTCTTATATTAATTCAATTGAAATTGTACTCTAATGTCTCTAAACATTCTTCATGCCATTTCGCTGTCTTTTCAAGACAAGCTCTATAAAGCCATGAAGTCCGTTGATGTTGATCATAAAATCAATCTAACTAAGCGCCTTAAGTATTTTTACTATGATTGAGATCAATAATTGATAACCACATTTTAGAATCTTCCCACCTTTTTTTGAACAAGAAACCCAACAATCTTGAAAAACAAAAAATTAGATATAATTTGATAGAGGACAAATCCTCCCACCTACATGAGAAAGTATCATCGTTCAACCTTAGATGTCATTGGGTGTAGTCATAATAATGCTTGAAACTGCTAAGGAGCTATTATTTTGAGTGAAGATAGTTTTATGTACTCTATATATTCATTTACCTTTGTCAAATATAATTTGAGTTTTTGTTGTAGTGGCTATGGGCATTTTTTCTTATGTATATAATAATTATATTTTTGTTCTCTCTGAATAGTTAAATCTTATACCTATTTCTTTTAACTTACATTCGGTATAATAATATCATAATACAAAAAGTTGAAGTCAATGAAGGACATTATAGATGATATGTTTTGATTTCAATTATGTCCAAATACCTCTTTGAGGTATGATACCACTAACTTGTTTTACTGGTAATAATAAGTTAATAATAAATAAAGTTTAAAAATAAAGTTTAAATTTAATTTACTGGTAATAATAAATAAAATTAGTAGTTAAAAAAAATAAATTTAATTTATTAAATAATAATAAGTTTTAAGTGACAGATAAAACTGTACGAAGAGTTTAAATAATTTATCATATTTATACAGCTTTTATACTCAACCCTGTAGGTTAAAACTGAAAATATATAGTGACTAACGCCAAAACATTTACTGACAGCCAAGAAACTTAGCAAGCCAAATTGAGAGTATATATATGTGCCACTCAAAGTGATACAAACTTTTATCTACGAACAAAGACATCTAGTGACGATTTTGTCTGTTCTAGAAATCAATTTTTTTTTGTAGTGATTTCTTTATTATTATTATTATTATTATTATTAATTCACAGAAATAGTCTATTTATTTTAAAAGTCGTCAGTTTTGGTCTCTCAATCAGATTTTTGAACTATAAAAAGTGAAATTTGTTGAGACAAAATCTTAATTTAATATTTTGATGAAAACAAACAAAAAGTTAATTAAGAATGTTAATTATGATTCTAAATGTTATGTTAATTTAACTTGTGATTTTGAGTGTATTAATGAAAGATAGGATCCAAGGTAAGCAAGAATAAATTAGCATGAAAAGAAAAATCTGAACAAACAAGAAAGGAGAAAATTCTTAGTAAAGTCTGGAAAACGGAGAATGTTATCCAGTTTTAGAATGATCATCACAACTCCAAAACCAATCAATCTCCACTAGTTAAAAGAAGTTTTAGCCTATGGGTTTTACATCTATATTATCAGCACTTGGCAAGGAACAAACTGAGATGATTAGATTCAAAGAAACTACTCGAATCAGAAAGAGAGAAGATCACGAATTAACAAGATCAGACAAATATGAACATTCTAGACAACATTCTGATCAATCAGGACAACACTGCAACATCAGCCTCTAGATTGATAAACATTCTCCAACTTGTTATACTTGACCTTTAGCATCAAACGTCTTTCTCCAGAATGATCAGACCAGTCTCCAGATTGATTATCAATCTCCGTTTCTACAGAATTTGAACATTGATCTCCTTATTTCTACAGAAGTGTATAATCATTCACCAAACTGTTTTGGACAAAATCAAGGCTCCAGATTGAAGCTGTAACATCAATAATTACATAGGAAGCTTTAAGGATTATTAAACACAAGATAAATCTGATCAAGAACAAAGAAACCAACCCAGTCAACAAAGTTCAAAGGATGGAATATTTTTATTTAAATATATTAGTTTGTTCAAATCTGACAAAGCACTACCAAAAACTCTTTTGACAAATATTAAATGCTCTAAAAAGCCTATAAAAGGAAGGCCAAGGTCAAGGAAAAATCAGAGCTTCAAGTACTAAGAAAATTCATTACTCATTTCAATCATACTTGAATTTCTCACACACATACATTGAATCAATTCTAATTTTTTCCATTCGTTTCCTATAATCATTCTCGTGTATTTTTCTATAAAGAATCAGAACTCAAACAAGTGTTGAGCCTTCTCAGATTCTAACAAAGCAATCTCATCATTATTGTAAAACTCAAACTATAAGAGTTTAATATAGTTTGGGTAGATTGTAAGAAATCCTATCAAGGTTGATAGGTGACTTGATTGAACTCCTTTCTAGGTGGAAAGGTTTTAACTTTGTAGCAGATCAATGTTGATCTGAACTAGGTGCTGTAAAACCAAGAAGGTTCTTTGTTTTAAACACTTAGTGGAAAATCTCACGGTTGTGAGGACTGGACGTAGCCCGCGTTGGGTGAACCATGATATATCATTGTGTGGTATATCTTCCCTTATCAATTTACATTCAGTTTGATTGATTATCAAGTTAAATACATAAACTGAAGTACTGATTTTAACTAACCAAGAACATTCTCCATTTTTCTAGTTAAAACCAAGAACGTTCTCCATTTTCTATTTTCACAACCAAGATCAATATTGAGTTATTGTTTTAATTTTTTAACAGGAATTTTTAAAAGGTGCATTTACAATTCAAACCCCCTTTCTTGTAAATTGACATTGCTACTTCAATTGACATCAGAGCTCGGTCTCTAAAATTTGAACACCTAACAAGTGTTAGAGAAAAAGATCTAGAAGAAAAATGTCAAAAAAATATGTACATTGGTGAAAGAGTGTCCTTATACAGACCACCTTACTTGGATGGCACAGACTACTATTTCTGGAAAAGCAAAATGCAGTTCTTGAAATCTCAAGATACAGGAATGTGGCGCATCATTACAGATGGAAATTTCATACCAAGGGTCGACCAAAATGATTCAACCTCTACTGAAAAGAAAGAAGCAGATTGTACATCAGAAGAAAAATCTAAGGTACTCCTAAACTCAAAAGCTCAATTATTCTTATCGTGTGCTTTGAGTAGGCAAGAAATCGAAAGAGTTGATGAATACAAAACTGCTAAAGAAGTATGGGACACATTACAAACTCATCAAGAAGGAACAAGCCATGTGAAAGAAACAAGGATTGATATAGGCATAAGAAAGTTTGAACTCTTTGAAATGGATGAAGGAGAAATCATTGATGAGATGTACTCAAGATTCACAACCACTGTAAATGAAATGCGCTCCTTAGGGAAAGCATACTCAATACAAGATAGAATCAGAAAGATCTTGAGATGTCTTCCAATAATATGGAGACCGATGGTGACAGCTATAAGCCAGACCAAGAATCTTGATGTATTCGGACTAGAGGAACTTATTGGAACATTAAGAGCATATGAAGTTTTGCTACAAGAAGATAGACCAATCAAAAAGGGCAAAGCAATAGCTTTGAAAACATCTCAAGAAAATCCAGATGAGGAAGAAGATGTTGATGAAGAAATAGTTCGTCTTACAAAAAGATACAGAGAATGTTGAGAAAAAGGGATCATATCAACAAGGGATTTTCAAATAAAAAATAAAACTTCAAAATAGAGGTAGACAAAAGTCAAATCACATGCTTTGGATGCAATAAACAAGGACATTATAAAATTGAATGTCCCTTGAACAAAAGAGCCCCAAAGAAGTTCTCTTTTAAGAAAAATTCCATGATGGTGACCTAGGATGATTATGATGAATCAGAAACAGAGGAACCTGAAGACGACAACTTATGTTTAATGCCAGATACTTAAGACAAGGAGGTAATAAATTTTGAACCATGTCTTTTTTGTGAACAAATTGAAAAGGATTTTGATAGCTTACTTAATGATTCAAATCTGCTTGTTAAAAAATGTTGCTCTTTAAAGGATCAAGTTTTAAAAGAAAAAAGGGAAAAAGAGAAAGCTCAGGTTATGATTGATGAACTGAAAAACATTATTCAGAACATGCGGGAATCTCATTTTGAGGAAAATAATGAATATGAAAATCAAGAACATTCTGCAATAAAAATGGAGAATGTTCTCCTTAAAACTGAAAATGAACTTCTTAGAAATGACTTGTCAAATTTTATTAAAGCTACTGAAACCTTTCAAAAAATCATGGGATCTCAAGTGGGAATATTTGATAAAGCTGGTCTTGGTTTTGATAAAACTCAAAAAAAGAAAATATATGAAATCTTTTTTGTTTCGAAAAGAAAAGAGGATAACTGCAAAATCAAATGCTCATATTGTAAGAAACTTGGACATTTGGAATTTGCTTGTCACTTTAACAAAAGAGATGAAAAGATTAAGAGCAAAAGTTTATAAAAGGGAAGATCGCTCTGCATATAAAGCAAAACCAGTTTTGAAAAATCTGCATAAAGAAGAACGTTCTCCAAGTTGTTCTCAAAATGGAGAATGTTGTGGAACAAAAACAAAACTTTCTCTAGAAAGTTTGAAAAAGGGGATCTGGAATTTTAGCAAAATCAATTTCAAATCCTTTTAAAACTCAAATTTTGAAAACATGTCGAAGATCAACAACAAAGTATTCCTATTATTCCAAAAATGGTCACTTTGAATCAACTTGCTATTTTAAAAGGGGATCAAGTTTTAAAAAATCTTCTAAAAGAAGATATACTAACCATTAAGGACCCAAATAAATAAGAGTACCAAATTCATTACTAACTTGTGATGTAGGAACACCATCCAATAATCAAGAAAGAACATTGATACAGAAACAAGGTATGCTCAATACACATGAATGGAAAAGTATGGTGCCTCCTATCATTAGAAAAATTTGGAGTATCTATAAACTTTGGAAATATTAAAGCTAAGGAGATGAAGAAGAAGAACATTATGGACAGCAATAACAAAATACTTTCCAGGAAACCGAGATTGATAAACAGTCTCTGTTTCATTCTCCACTTAAAAGCTGGAGAACAATAAAAATCTAAGAGAATGGTCAATTTAAGCAAAATGGTTCATTCTAGAAGCAATACCAGAACATTCTACAGAAGACATAAGCATTCTCCATAAAAGCAGAACATTGTGCAAAAGAGCAGAACATTGTGCATAAGAGAAGAACATTCTGCAGAAGAAAAGAACATTCTGCAAAAAAGCAGAACATTCTCCATAACGTTCTTGACAGTTTATATGCAATATTCAATCAAATCTAATGTTCTCTATTAAGATGATATGGTTGAAAAAAACATCAACAACTTCTAAATGAGTTTGAACCATTTAGTTTTGGCACTCTTACACATATCTCACTATTGACCTTTCCTCCAAAAAACATCTCACGATCAAATTATTGGAAGAACTAAATTGGAAGGATATGGTGCCAAAGTTGATGCTACTGGAGTCTTGATGAAAGTAAGCCATCAGATCAAAGAAATAGTAACAAGTATTAGTGGTTGTCCTTTAGAAGAAGCACATATTCACATTGTCCTCATGTCTAATTCAAGTGTTTCTTTGGATCTTATAAATGTATATTCTGATCATGATTACTATTTAATTCATTCATGGAACTCAAATTATTTTCTACAAATTCTCCTTTTTATGTGAACAAATCTCTTTAATTGTTTTTGATAAATACAAACTTTTTTTAGCATAAAAATGTTTTGTAAAGAGATAAATTATACTTGACATGATATTACATTCATTTTGCTTCCCTTGAGCTCATTATCATGTTCAAATCAAAATGTTGTCTGTTGTGAGAGAAGGCAAAAGAGCAAAGTGACATCTTGCTTGTGTTTTGGAATTTTTAAATTTTAAAGGATATCAATTTCAAAATATTATGGGGGAGTATTTTTAGAAAATATTAGTTTTCTTAAAACTGGAATCTACTCATTGTTTTCTATGTGTAGTCTACATTTTCTTTGTATTCCCCAATCTTTTTGTGTTGACAAAAGGGGAGAATTATTTTAGATTTTATGTTGGTTAAAAAATCTGAAGCATATTCTGAGGGGGAGTTTTTAAGCTCTCTTTGATTAAAATTAGAATCTGAATTAAAATCTAAATTAACATGTTTGTCATCATCAAACAGGGGGAGATTGTTGAGACAAAATCTGAATTTAATGTTTTGATGAAAACAAACAAAAAGTTAATTAAGAATGTTAATTATGATTCTAAATGTTATGTTAATTTAACTTTTACTTTTGAGTGTAATAATCAAAGATAGGATCTAAGTAAAGCAAGAATAAATCAGCATGAAAAGAAAATTTTGAACAAACAAGAAAGGAGAAAATTCTTAGCAAAATATGGAAAACGGAGAATGTTCTCCAGTTTTAGAATGATCATCACAGCTCCAAAACCAATCAATCTCCACTAGTTAAAAGAAGTTTTAGCCTCTGGATTTTACACCTATATTATCAACATTTGGCAAGGAAAAAACTGAGATGATTATCTTCAAAGAAACTACTCGAATAAGAAAGAGAGAAGATCACAAATTAGCAAGATCAGACAAATATGAACATTCTTGACAACATTCTGATCAATCAGGAAAACACTGCAACATCAGTCTCCAGACTGATAAACATTCTCCAGCTTGTTATACTTGATCTTCAGCAGCAAACATCTTTCTCCAGAATGATCACACCAGTCTCCAGATTGATTATCAATCTCTGTTTCTGCAGAATTTCAACATTGATCTCCTTATTTATGCAGAAGTGTATAATCATTCACCATATTGTTTTGGACAAAATCAAGGCTCTAGATCGAAGTTGTAACATCAATAATTACATATGAAGCTTCAAGGATCATTAAACACAAGATAAATTTGATCAAGAACAAAGAAACCAGCCCAACCAACAAAGTTCAAAGGCCGAAATATTTTTATTCAAATATATTGGTTTTGGTCAAATCTGATAGAGCACTGCCAACAGCTCTTTTGACCAATATTAAATGCTCTAAAAATCCTATAAAGGAAGGCCAAACTCAAGGAAAAATCAGAGCTTCAAGTACTAAGAAAATTCATTACTCTTTTCAATCATACTTGAATTTCTCTCAAACACATACACTGAATCAATTCTGATTTTCCCCATTCGATTCCTAGAATCATTCTCGTTTATTTTTCTGTCAAAGAATCAGAACTCAAACAAGTGTTGAGCCATCTCAGATTCTAACAAAGCAATCTCATCATTATTGTAAAACTCAAACTATAAGAGTTTAATATAGTTTAGGTAGATTGTAAGAAATTCTATCAAGGTTGATAGGTGACTTGATTGAACTTCTTTCTAGGTGGAAAGGTTTTAACTTTGTAGGAGATCAATGTTGATATGAACTAGATGCTGTAAAATCAAAAAGGTTCTTTGTTTCAAACACTTAGTGAAAATCTCGTGTTTGTGAGGAGTGGACATAGCCCAAGTTGGGTGAACTAGGATATATCGTTGTGTGATATGATATCTTTCCTTATCTATTTACTATCAGTTTGATTGATTATCAAGTTAAATACATAAACTGAATTATTGATTTTAACTAACCAAGAACGTTCTCCATTTTTCTGGTTATAACCAAGAACGATCTCTGTTTTATGTTTTCACAACAAAGATCAATCTTGAGTTATTTTCTTAAGTTTTTAACAGGAGTTTTTAAAAGGTGCATTTACAATTCAAACCCCATTTCTTGTAAATTGACATTGCTACTTCATAATTAATATAATTTTAATGACGCGACATTCAATTCTATGATATAGAATCGCATTAATTATTCTTATGTCATTAATTAAATTAAAAATATGAAAAAAAAATCAAAGTTTAAAATTAAGTTTTTACTGCATTTTATTTCAATTTCATGAGTGATAATCATTTTATATTACTGTATCATATATCATGTTTTTTAAAATATCTCACGTCATCATATTTTAGTTAAAAAATCAGAAAGAAATGTCAAAACTATCGACTTTTAAAATAGGATAATCAATTTCGTGAATCAATAAAAATAGAGGGATTAAAATTGCAATTAAACTTAAAAAAAAAATCAAAATGTCACTATTTTCTCTAATATTTTCACATAGTTATGGTCCATTTATATTTTTGCATTACTGAAATTCCCCATTCATTTTATCTCTCTCATTTGTAAGATATTTGTCGCAGCCTAAATTTTCTGTTGTTTTTTTAATTTAAATGATTCACCATTAAAATTTATTTTAAAATAAGAAAAATATGAGAAAAATATGCATAAGAAAAATATGAGAAAAATATGCATAAGAAAAATATTAACACTCTAAAACATTCATTAAAAAATGGTTACATGTGACTAATTATCCAAAATCTATAATTACTTAAAAAAATATTTATTTTCTCCTTATTAATAAATACAAATATAAACTATTTTTTATTAATAGAGAGGGAGAAAAAGAATCACATCTAGTTAACCATTTAAAAATAATTTTTTATTGATTATTTTATTTATGAAAATAGGTTTAAAACTACTAAAATGTCACAGTTTGTGTCATAACAACTCAAAAATAAAAAATAAAAAATGTAACATCTAATTGACCCTTAAATATATAATTATATTTTTATTTTTTATTTAAGAATTAAAATTTAATACTAAATATTAAAGAAGATTAAATAGAAACTATGAAACAAACCAAGCAACAAAGACAAAAGAGTAGTTGAGAGCTAGTAGTTCTAGCCCAAAGGCAGAAGTCTCATCCCATTCCCAGAGGCTATAGTCTAGAGGCAGTAAAAAAAAAGGGCCTGGACCCCGATATTGTCGCATGTCGGTGGTAATTGCGCAACAATTAAGGCATTTCCTAGTGACGGGTATCGACAACAGCCACAAAAGTTGAAGGTCGAGATGAAGTACACGACTGACGGATGAGTCGCTACAGAAGTATATTAAATTCTAAAAGAAAAACAAATAAGTATAGAAATTATTATTTTTACTCAAGTATATTTTTTACCGACTGTTACCTTTTATATTAATAAATTTTACTTTTTTTAAAAATTAACAAGTGGGATTAAGTTTAGAGTTTAATCACTATGCATTAACAAAATACAAATTTTATGCTATCAAAACTATTTATAATTGTAATTTTTGATATAATTACCATAAAAATTAATTTTTTTAATAATTTGATGATTGAGATCGACAATATAAAAAAATTTACATTATTGATGTATAAATTAAATTTTTAAATTTACAACGAGTTCAAGCACCAACTTTATTTTGCATATGAACCAATATAAGAGAATAACCATTTTCAAGCTAAAAGAGGAAGATTCAAAATTGTTTTGGGTGGATTTGGAGTCCGAGATTTGAAAATTTTTAAAAATGCTCTATTGAGTAAATGATGTTGGAGGTTAATAATAGAGTCAGAGTGTCTTTGGGTTAAGGTGCTGATCAATAAATATGGAGTGAAAGTTGGGGAATTTAAAGGGGCCAATTCAAGGGGGTCTGTGTGGTGGAATGATATTTTTGCAGGAAGAGTTGGTATTGAAGATGAATGGTATGTTAAAAAATTGTTTAAAATTATTTAGAATGAGAGTAATATTTTGTTTTGGAAGGATCCATGGTTGGTTGGTGGGATCTTGCGTGAGAGAAATTTAGTAGATTATTTCATTTGTCTTTGCAACAAGAGGAAAAGGGTGGAGATGTTGCGATGGGAGGGTATTCAAGTGTGGAGATGGCGGAGGCCGTTGTTTGCATGGGAGGAGGAATTAATGGAGCAATGTAAAATTTTATTGGCTAACGTTTGTTTGCAAGTTAATGTATTTGATAAGTGGTCATGGAACAATACGCAAAGAGGATCATATTCGGTAAATGAGACATATTCTGTACTACGGGAGCAGTTTGTCGCTAGTATCAACACAACTCCATTTCAAGGCCTAGTGTGGCATTTTTTTGTCCAAACAAAAGTATCATTATTTGTGTGGATGTTGTTTCAAGATAGGTTGCCTACAAAGGAAAATTTGTTCCGTCGAGGAATTATTTATGTGGAAGATCAACAATATGTAGCATATTATGGGGAAGTTGAAACAGTCAGTCGTTTGTTCTTTGTGTGCCCTCTTTTTGGATTTGTGTGGTATGGTGTTTTAAATTGATTTGGACTATTTGGTGTATTTCATAAGGATGCAATCAACCACGCTAACCAGTTTGATGGTCTTTTTTTATACGTCTGTGTAACGCATCAAATAATTAGTTTAGTTTGATTTGCAGTTATGTGGGCAATTTGGAAATCAAGAAATGAGACGATTTTTTGTTCGCATGTTTGGAATGCAAATCTTATTATTGAGCATGCCAAACTTTTAGCAAATTTTGTTATAGATATAACCAATGGTGCTCCCAACCCTTAGAGTGTACTAGTATCGCTTGTAGTTAATTATTTTATAATAATTTAGTTTGTATTTCTACTTTGTTTTAGTCATACATTAGAAACATTGTAAATTTTTTTTTGATTTTGCTCTAAGCACTTCTTATACTTAAAACGTTCTTGAATATATTTACTTTTAGCTTGTTAAACAAATATATTACCTTTAAGAAAAAGTCAATAATTATCCTAACAAATAAATAACAAATTTCACCAAATTCTTTTTCCAAAGCTGAAAACAGGAAATCTTCCTCGAAATTATGCCAAAAATATATGAAGCAATTATACAAGAGGTTGTTCCTCAATAAACAGGTGTCGAGGTACACACGATTAACTAATAAGTACCTGTGATGATATCCACCATTCTATCTCACAAAACTATTAACTTTGTGTAATATTTAACATAAATCTTCCTTATATTTGTGCCATAATTTATTTATTTTTCCGTCATGTTGATCTTCAAATTCCCTCTTTATTGTTTATCATCTTCCTATCAAATAAAAATCAAGTCTATGTGTTTTTTAATTGCACTTTTGTTAAAGGAGAAATATTGTTATTATTTTATGAAATTTACAAGAAGAATTGTTAGTCAAATGCATATTTATTAATAACTTTAGAAGTGGAAAACGACGGACAAAGTAAATAGGGCATGCCCTACTATTAGTTCAACTCTCATATGTTAGCAGCAAAGAAATTTGATATATTGAAATGTTAAGTAATTGTTTGTCTTTAAATATGTTAGGTTAAATATGTTATATGTTGTCGTTATAGTCACTGACATGATCAAAATTATAATTATTTATCATTTTTATTTTTAAAAGTGATTTTTGTTAGCTAATTTAGTCATCAAATATATCTTTTATTAATTAATTTGATCTCTAAAATTATTCACTAAAGAGATACATGAGACGTGTTTGTAATTTCGATATATTCAAATAGCAAATCGATATCAACAAACACATTTAAATGATTATTTACTCAATACATTTCCATTGGTATATGTCTATTTTGTTATTGTGTCTTTGTTGGGCTGAATCAAATATAACGTATTTTAAACTCCTAAATTATAAATAAATTTTTTAAGAAAAACATAACTGACATTATCAAGTTTCAATGAATTTTTGTTAGAAAAAAAGTTGAGATTTGAAAAAATAATTAAAACTTGATTCAATGAGGAAAATGTCTTTTGGTCTTAAAAGATAAGAGGGGTCATTTCTAACTAACCAAACAATTTTAATACAAATATTCATAACAGTGTAAAAATTATAAAAACAGAATAAATCCTAAGAATAAGACTCTAACTATTATCGGATGTCAGACCTCACTCTACATTAAACGGTATGTGAAAAAAATAATTTTTAGATGTTTTTAGTCATTCTTGGTGTGATGAGTATAGAAAAGTCATGTCATGAATAGTTCTTAAAATTTCATTGTAAAGTAATAGAATTAAGACTTATTGCAATTATTAACATGAATCATATATTTAAGTGTATGTATGTATTAATAAATTTTAGAATAACAATTAAAATCTTTTAAAAACTGTGTACTAGATCGCTTAAGCGGAAGACACCTAAAAGATGTTAGATAATCCATAAGTAAAGTATGTCAAACGCCATTGATGCAAGAGACGTCACAATTTCTATTCTCTAACTAGTTTCCTTTTTTTTATTGAAGGAGTTCAACTGTTTCATCATAAAAAAATTATTTTCTCATTTACTAAAGGAATCTATGTGTTATGAGCATCCATTGTTCATGTATCATGACTGGTGTTTTAACTTTATTGCGAATCATATATGTAAGATAGATTACTTTATCCTTTTGTACCCAAATTTGATTGGGTCCTAGTTTGTTAGTTCTGAAACGTGTCTTGTCTTTCCATGTTTTTTTGCATAGGACAAGTTATTATATTGTGACTTTTCTTTTGAGAGTAAGCACGAGTAGTACCAGACATGTTAAATCTAGGATTTTCTTTTGGTTCTTCAAAACCTATGCCACATTTATTGTTTATGCTAACACCTTAGACCATAGAAGCTTGTTTAATTTTGTCTATGTCGTTTGCAAGAAAATCTTGAAAGACTATTTCAACCTTAACATAATTACAAATTTTATCCTTTGAAGTTTTTTAAACATTCTCTTTTAGAGTTAAAATTTCCATTTTAAAATTTTTAAACTCCTTTTCAAGGTAACTGCATTTATTTGTTAAGATGTCATGAGCTTTTCTAAGATATTTAAACTTTTATAAAAAATTATAATTTTTGTAGAGAAACTCATTTAATATATATGTAAGTTCATTACGAGAGATGTCATATTCATCACTAGAGTCAGGATCAGAGTGAGTGTTTGCCATTAGAGTCATGTTTGCATACTCTTCATTGGAGTATCATCCCAAGTAGCCATAAGACCTTTCTTATTAGTCTTGAAGTCTTTTCTTTAGGAGTTTCATTTCTCAAGTTTAGGACATTCTGATTTGATATGACCTGATTCCTTACACTCGTAGCAAATGATTATTTTACTGTCTAATTTTTCACGTCTTTCTCTACTATTCTGGGACTGTCTAAAATCTTTTTTTTTTTTTTAATATTGTTCTACATGCACTCGATTTTTCTTGAGATAAAGGAGGATCCTTCATCATTTGAGTCTTCACTCTCATTGTCCAATTTTCTTTCCACTAAGTGTTTAATTCCTTGCAAAGCATTAGAATTTGTATTTTTTCCATGGGATTCGAGGGCCAAGGAGTTTGATTTCTTTCTAGACTCATCTTCAAGCAATTCAATCTCATGGGATTTGAGTGAGCTCATCAGCTTTTCTAGAGGCACTTTGTTTAGATCCTTAACCTTTTGAATAGCTATTACCTTTGGTCTCCACTTGCTGGGAAGATTTCTGAGAATCTTCTTCAAGTGGTCAGAGGTAGTGTAACTCTTTTGGAGAACCTTTAATCTAGAAGCCATTGTTTGAAACCTATAAAACATTATCTCATTAAATTCATCTTCTTTCATCTATAACAATTCATATTTCCTAATAAGCAAATTTGCTTTCCCTTCTTGTACATGTTTATTTCCTTCGTAGTTGAGAACTAGAGTAGAAAGGCACGACTAATTTATCATGGTTCATCACCAACATGATAGCTACGTTCAGTCCTTCAATCTAAAGGATTTATTTCACTAATTCACCAATGAATCGAACTTACACTGAACACCTACTAGTCAAACTGATTGTGTTCAATCTTCTCAACCTTCTAGATTAGTACCATCAGGATGTTGAGGAAAGACAACCACTATTGGGCTAGTTTACAAGTTCAATCAAGTCTACTCAATCTTCTAGCTTAGTATCGTCAAACTGTTGAAGAAGATAACCACTACTGGGCTTGGTTATTAAGGGATAAGTTTAGGTTTTCTAAAAAGCTCTCTCAAAAGGTTTATTACAAAGTAGTACTCTTATAATTTCTTTCCAATCACTTAGATAGAACAAATGATACAAAGTTGGCTGTATTTTCTTGTTGTGTGTCTTCAAGTGAGGAATTCACGTCCTTCTATAGAAGTTTTCTAGGGTTTATGGTCGTTGTCCTGATTGCTAAAAATTAGCATATATCATGAAGTTTTGAATCAAATCTTTGAGATTGATTTTCCACAATAAACTTTCCAAAACGAATTCTATAAATACTTCGTGTATCTTGTATGGAAATAGAGGAAACAAATGATACGATAATCAGAATATGTCTCATAGATCTTCAAACAAAACCAATTTAGGATGAGTATTAGAGGATGCACAAAGCTTTGCCTTCATCGGAGCATTTTCATCAGCTTGTTGACTTTCATTAGAGTATTGACTTTCATCAGCTTGTCATCAGCTTGTAAAGGTTACCAAAGGCAGGCGAACACTTGTTTGTCAAGATTATTAGAGGCAGATGAACAAATGCATATTAAAGTCAATGAAGGTAGACTATGTCACCCCATATTTGGATCCAAAACATTACTTAAAAATATTTGTTTTCTTTTAAAAATGACTATAATTTTTTTTTGGAGTGATTCATCATGTAAAAAATAAAAGATGTGTTAGAAAATGAATTGATATATATATATATATATATATATATATATATATATATATATTTGTAAAAGAATGGAATACAATTTACTAAAATAGTATTTGTTTTTTTTGTAAATTTAATCATCCAATTGTTAGATCGATGCTCACTTACGCTCTAACATAAATTAAATTCTCTTTCGGTTAAATTCAAGAGAAACAAGGTTGACTAAAATTAACTACAACTTAGTTATTTTCTAGCAAAAGAAAACTCACTTCCACATTTCTATTTAAAGTTAACGATAAAAATTAAATAACTTAAAATGTATGACATCAGTTTTATTAATACAACATTATTTTTAAGTAAAAGTCTCATTTTTCCATGTGAGTGCACCAAGCAAACATTATTCATGCAACTCTTTGAGATCACTTGTACTTAAATACTAGTGTAAAGGATCAGTTCATCCCACGATAATAGTTAAGCAAAATAAAAAGTTAATAGCCATAAAATATAAATATAACACCTTTTTGTAATAATAGTTTTAAACAAATTGATTTTTCTGAATAATTCGCAAAGATGTATAAGTCATAAAATATACCTAAGTAATTCAAGTAGTAACTCACTTATAACACATAATTAGATAAAAATCAAAATAACAATAAAATATATACAACTTATGCATGCTCCTAAAAATATATGATACCAATATAATCAGCTACTAAGGCGTCCACACAGATCCACACATAAGTCACTTACACCAGCGTGGAATATTAAACCATCCACTAAGGTGTCCACAAAGATACATATGATATATCATAAAATGATAATGATGCTCATAAGCTATATGTTATCATCCACTTAGGTAACTAAAAAGATAAAATGTTCAAAACACAAATCACCAGACACTTAGGCTACCACATAGATAAAAGGTTCATAACACAAATCACCAACCACAAAGAGAAAAACGTTCAACATGCAAATCATAAGCCACTAAGCAAACATAAAGAGAGCAATGTTCAAAACACAAATCATCAACTACTTAGTAATGTTCAAAACACAAATCACAAAGAACACATACAAATAGAAACTTTATTTCTTCTACTATAAAATTTCTCCTATTAATAGTCAATTAAGCATACCAATCAAACTTTACACTAAACACATTAGAATAATCAACTCAATCATGTTATCATAATTAAAAATTAAAACTTTTCATCATTCCTTCAAGAATCATGTAGTGTTAGTAAAAATCAAAACATTGAAATTAAATAACCCAATATCAAAACTTTAAATCAAATACATCATAACAAACATATTACTCATCATGAGATCATAATAAAAACCATAACTTTATAACTAAGAACATCTAAACAACACAAAAATCGCAACTATATATTAAATGTATGACAACAAACATAGTATTCATCTTATAATAATAAAAATCAAAATTTTGTAATTAAGTTTATCAAGGCAAACATATTACTTAAAAAATTCAAAATATTATAGTTAAATTCTTTAACACAAACATAAAATCAATCTATTTTCTTTTAAGACATCATTGTATCGATATCTTACAAACCACTAATTTAATATCTAGTCCAACCTTGCTTAAGAAAAATCTCTTACCTTAGGCGCTTTACTTCCTAGCAACAAATTCTAAGCCTCACAAATCAAAGAACAAGAAAAAATCCAAACTTTACTTGAGATGGTATTAAAAGAAGAAGGAAAAAAAAATAGGTACGAGAATAGAATAGGAAGGTGTGTAGACCACCTTTTAATTTTGTTTTTGTTAATAGTTATGATACCAAAAATTGTCTAGAATTCTTGTTGTAGAGAATAAAAATAAAAATATAATGTTGCTTTATGAGAGAAGAAAGTCTTTTTTTTTTATCCTCTCTTAATTGCACAAAAAGATAAATATCATAATTAAATTTGTAACATTCATTTCAAAAATGAATTAAAGGTATTAAGAATGAGATAATGTACATTATCTCCTCTCCTAATAGGTTAAGACAAAAACATAAAGTCTACATTATATCAAGACAACACCATGAATTGTCATAAAATCTTGTCATGAAGGAGAGTAAAATGAATGAGGTAAGTCACATTTTTTTATACTAAAGATGTATGAACCAAAAATATTTTCAAGCAAGAACACTCATATATGAGGGCTGAGTCTCACTAACTCTACAATCTCCTAGGCCGAATACTTATTTGGTCCAAAATAAAACTAAAAAACTTCTATTAATTATATAATTCAATTGATATTTTTATCAACTAAAATAAATCAAGTAAGATAAAAATATCACTAGAGGTCACACATAACAAAATAAAATCAATATATTTGACACATTAGTTTATTGATTTAGGAAATAATCATGCCATAAATATGTAATTGTCACGAAAAAAAAATTTAAATAAAATTAAAATGTTATAATTATTTAGATAAAATACAAGATAATAAAATTTAATTTAATTTATTTACTCATAGAATAAATTATTAATTAAATGAAAAATTATAACAATTGCTAAAAAGACACATATATAATATATATGAAAATATTAGGGTGTTATACAAACGAATCAAAATATAGTTGCATTCATCAAAGGCAACTAAACCCAAACATATCTTACATTTCTAGAGTCAATAGAAACAGAGTGTCACTTGCATCACTAGAGTCACTAGAGTCGCATGTGAGAGCGCATTTACCAGAGTTATAATATAAAATAAAAACAAAGTCTTGGTATTCTTTTGTCTTATTCTAATTATTGGAGGATATCGTATAAGATCATACAAAATTTATTTGATCTGAGAACTACACACTTAATCAAAACGTTAGTGTTTTAAATTATTCTCATAAACTGATTTTGTTATCATCAAATCAAGTAGGATCATATTTCTACAAACCAACTTGGTTCAAACAAATATTAGTGTTGGAGATCTTTAATTACCATGTAAGGCATATCGGTCTTTAGGATGTATCATATATATCTTT
Source organism: Cicer bijugum (assembly GCA_037974875.1). Taxonomy (NCBI): domain Eukaryota; kingdom Viridiplantae; phylum Streptophyta; class Magnoliopsida; order Fabales; family Fabaceae; genus Cicer; species Cicer bijugum. The sequence goes on from JBBPBT010000623.1 coordinate 5,901,666, forward strand.
ATAATTAGTCATGTGTATCTTCAATTAACGAGGCATATATTAGAGAATGTCACAAAGACTTTTAAACAATTAATAGATTCCAAGTGTTAATTAGATGATAAATAAATTTGTCTTATTTAGAGCGTTGACTTTTCAGAGCTTTAACTTTTCAAAAGAGTCGGATAATACAATGTTTGTCACAATTTTTAGAGACAGACAATCATATTGCTTGACACATTTATTAGAGGCAGACAGTCATTTTGCTTGACATATTTTATCAGAGGAAAACTCATCTAAGGAAGATCACAATTAGATCGTTGTTTGTATTCAATGGATTTAGCATAGGCTCATTTGAGAACGTGTTCATCAGAGTCACTGAGAAGTTTATTTAATAGATTTCTTTTCCTTGTTCTCTAGAGGATCTAGCTACCAGAACATTAACTTGTAGTTATTTTTTGCTTCTATTGCTTTAACTTAGACTATAGCTCGCATACTATAATTATTATTGTTATATTATGACTTGCTCTATTAGATAACAAAATTACTGATTTATTATGTGATAATATTCTCTGTGTTATAAACACTTAAATTATTATGTCTAATTTACTCATAATTTATGCTACCTTAAAATAAATAATCATTAATACAAATATGTGTCTTCTAACTTAATATATACACTTAGTAAATACATTTTATTCCTTAATTATTTATTTATTTATTTTGTTATCATCAAAACATCAAATAGATGATTAAAGCTAGAACCACTTTCACACTAACAATAAAATGTGACAATTTTATGCTTAACGTTGTACTTAGACAACACAATTTCTAAATATTTGTTACAAAAGTGCGACCCAATCACTGATCAACACAATCGGTACTCTGAATCGATCTCACCCAAGCCTTAACTTTGAGCACTCTTAAATATTTACATGGTTTTCTTGTGTTGTTTTGAATATTGAGTAGAACACAAAGTTCTGGTTTTCTTGATTTTTCTTTGTTTATAAGTTCTTAGTGTTTCTTGAAGTCGTTTTTGCACTAATTATATGAGTACATTTTATTGAATTTATCATCTATTTGAATTTAATCATTGATTGGAATCATTTTTCAATTTAAAATGTTCCAATAAAAAATATTATTATTAATAATTTATTTCCTACTTTGTTAAAAGAAACAAAAATCAAGCTATTTCATATAAAACATTAAATACAATATACTTAAAAATATCTCAACAATGAAATTTGTGCATTGCACCGTCACGTTTTATATTACTACTACATTCCTCAATAAGTATAAGATAAGATTTTATTAGTCCTTATAATAACTTTCTCAATTCTCATTATTTAATTTTAATCCTATAGCATATTGATATTGATTTAAGTTATTATAAAGGAGTTTTTTAAATAATTTTAACATTAATAAAAGATTTTAATATAAATTTATATTTTCAAATATAAATATTTGGCATAAAATCAAACTAATGTTTTTTGTACTTTTTATTAAAAGTAATATGATTCAAACTTATAATTTCCAATAATAACAATAGATATTTTCACATTGATATAACTTTGAATATAAAAATATTATTAGACGCCATACATAGGAACGAACCTCCATGATATATACATAGTTATTTTTTATTCTTATTTTTAATATCTAATATTGTGATTAATATCTATAATCCACATAAACTAGAAGAGATGTGAATATATCATTGTGGACAACTTTGCCCCATAAAACTAGTCAAGCCCCTCAACTTGAATGAAACCTTAAGCTACTAATCGAGCTTTAAACCTCTCAACAGACCCATCTTTGTAGATGTTACAGAATCAGTTTCCTTAAGCTACTAGTTGTGTTGTGTCTAGGTTCTCTAAAAGGTGTGGCTCAGGTGATGATGTATTATATTGTTGCATTGGTACTAATGAATTTGTATCATTAAAGGCATATTCTTGAAATTAGAATGCCCTTAAATATACAAATTATTTAGTACTTTTTATATTTGAATATCTAAATTCTTGAAAATATTTTAATTAAATTAGTAGTTTTTAATATATTTTACTAAAATATTGATTAGATGTCATTTTTATAGATTAGGTTAGTTTATATTGAAATTATATGGTTTGGTGTTGATTTTGTGTAGAATATAATTAATTGACTAAGTCCGGATAAAATGCTACAACATTCATGTAAGACAACATCAAGTTATGGGTCCATTATGTGGTAACCTTATTTTTTGCGCACAAGGGACATCTCACCAATTGAATACAAACTAAAAAAATATTTCTAACTCTTTCAAACATTTATTCCATTGAGCCAAAGTTGCTTTATACATAAAGGATAAAAGAGAGAGAGAGAGGGTCAAAAGGGGACAACTACTGCACCAAGAGAGGGTAGATAAAATCCTAATTTTAGAGTCTTTCAACAGACCTAGCCACTTCCATCACTCCATCATCATCTTTCATTTCCACCCTATTTGGAAGCCATTAAAGCTAGTTTTGGAGGTTGAACTTGAAAAAAAATAACTAGATTTGATTGTTGCAAGCAACCCTGTGACAGTTGCTATTGTGATTTGTATTTCTACTATCTCATTTGATTCTTGTTGTAACATTATTGTTGTAATGACTTCATTATTATTTTATTTCATGTCCAGTATAAAGTTCACTATGAGATAAATCATTTTAGTTAGGGTACTATGTTTTTGTAATGATTTTATGGTGAATGGTATGTTATGTTGATGTTTTAGATTCTTAAATTTGAACTTGATCACTTTAGAATTAATATTAATTTTTAAACTTGGAAAAGTTAAAAAGTAGATTTGCTTGTTTAATATAAATTAAGTTAAGATGTTTAAACAAGTGGTTGATGTTAAATAATTAGGAACTAGAATATAAGGCTCGCAATGCGTGGATATAACTTTAAGATTTTCTTTCAATGTGATTTTCTTAAAAAATTTGAGGTGATATTTATGATATATAAATATATCAATTTGACTTGAAAAAAATCAATATTTATAAATTTTCAAATTTAAAAAAATAATTGACTGTGTAGAAAAAGAGAAAATAGAAAGAATAACAATATGAGTGATTTTTACACGGAAAAGTATTATAAAAAATAGATGAATTGATTGTTTATATACATTTTATTTTGCTTTTAAATCAATATTATTTTATTTCAATTTTTATTTAATTTTAAATATCATGGATTGTTTGTGTCTTGAATATTGATGATTGAATTTTAGGATATGATGATTATGTTTTTATATATTTTGTAGTAATGTAATAGTTGCTATATTTTAATTATTAAAATATATTTATTAATAATAAATTAACAAAAAAAGTAATTAACAATGAAATTAAATTTGTAATGATATATATATATATATATATAATTCTGAAATAGAAAGAGATACACTGAGGTTGGTCATAAATTACAAACCTCTAAACAAAGATTTAAAATGGATTTGTTACCCGATTCCAAACAAAAAAGATCTTTTACAAAAATTACACTCTTCTTCTGTATTTTCAAAATTTGACATGAAATCAAGATTTTGGCAAATACAAATTGATCCAGAAGATCGTTATAAAACAACTTTTACTAGGGATGGCAACTAGACCCAGACCCAGTGGGTACCCGCAAAAAAAACCCGCAATGGGTAGGGTAAAAACCCGCATAATGGGTATGGGCACGGGAACGGGTAATTACCCGCAAAATTAAGCGGGTATGGGTACGGGTACGGGTACTATAGTACCCACCCCGCCCCGCACCCGCACTTATATAAATATATTATTTATTTATTTATTATATTAATATTTAGTTTAATTAATTGTTTTCCTTTATGTTTTAATATCTATTAATATCATTAGACCATTACAATATTTATAATCAAATCAAAAGATAAACATTTGCAAACTTTTTAAGAATTTGATTATGATTAATAGTTAAATAATTGTGACTTTATAACTAAGAATTATATCTTATTAATTGTGTCTTTATAATTATACTTGCAACTTATAAATTGTTTTTACTGATCTCAAATAATATTGTCGTAAGACTTGCAACTTCATAAAATATTATTATGGATATTTGAATGTGTATTGTAACGAGTGTTCACTTGAAATGCTTTGAGTTAGAAAATATTTTGGTTTATAATATTTTATGATTTAATTTATGATATTTGGATAATTTTTAAATGGGTAAATACCACATATAGTCCCTTAACTTAATTTCGGTTAATATTTTAGTCTTTTATCTTTTTCTTTCCCCCGATTTGGTCCTTTATTTTAATTTTAAATGATAATTTGATCTTTTATGTTTTAAAATGTCAACAATTTTATTCTTATTTTATGCAAAATTTCAAAAAATTCATCAAAAATTTCAAACAAAACACAGAAAATTAATTATCATCCTCAATATAATGCTATTTCATCAAACTTATAACTTAAATCTTTAAATAAACTCATATTTTTATCTCTAACAACATCAAATAAAGAATGGCAAATATGAGTTTATTTGAAGATTTGAGTTACAAATTTGATAAAGTTTATTTTATATTAAAGAATATAACTAAATTTATGAGTTTTGTTTGAAAATTTCGATGAATTTTTGTAAAAAAAAAGGATAACATTGTTAACATTTTAAAACAAAAAAGATTAAATTGTCACTTAAAATTAAAATAAAGGACTAAATCGGGAAAAAAAAAGATAAAGGACTAAAACGTTAACTGAAATTAAGTTAAGGGACTATAAGTAGTATTTATTCTTTTTAAATTTAATCACAAAATAATATTTGTTTATCGATTTATTTTAGTTAAAGTGTGGGTAATGGGTACGGGTATGGGCACTTAGGTACCCAGAGGGTAAGAGTACGGGTATTAAAGTTGATACCCAAGAGGGTACGAGCACAGATATGGATATTTTTTTAAACTGCGGGTATGGGTACGGGTACTATAGTACCCTACCCAAACCCTACCCATTGCCATCCCTAGCTTTTACAGTCGCTTTTGGTCAATATGAGTGGACAGTAATGCATTTTGGATTGAAAAATGCTCCTTCAAAATTCCAAAGAATTATAAATGAAATTTTTAATTTATACTCAAAATTCTGCATCGTCTACATTGATGATGTCTTGATATTTTCAGAAACTATTGAACAACATTTCAAACATCTTAAAACATTTTTATGATTACTAAGAAAAACGGAATGGTTGTTTCAAAATCCAAAATCTCACTTTTTCAAACAAAAATCTGTTTCCTAAGACATTACATCTCTCGGGGCACTATTACACCAATTGAGAGATCCCTATCATTTGCAAATAAATTTCCTGATAAAATCCTTGAAAAAACACAATTACAAAGGTTTTTAGGATCTTTGAATTATATATTAGATTTTTGTCCTAACATCAATAGGATATATATATATATATATATATATATATTAACCATATATTAGAGATAGACAAAGAAACAAAGATGTAGTAGAATAAAAAAATAAATAGTAAATAAATAAAAAGTAACCTTACAAACGGTTCTATAAAAAGTGATAAAAATATGTCAAAAGCTTGCGATCGATGATTGGTGAAGGTTGTAAATAATCTTTCTTGTGAAATATGCATCAATCAAATAATTTTTAGATGGAACAAACATTTATACACCCACAAAATGACATATTATTCAATCATTTTAAAAATACATATTATTTAACTATCATTTTTTACTTTTTTTTGTGTGTGTGGGTATGTATAAATGTGTGTCCACACAATAATTGCTCTAATAATCAAGTTTAGTAGAATTATGTTAAATGTTATGTTTTTTTCTTTTTGACAAAATGATAAGGATATTTGAGAAAGTTGATATATATCTTAGAAAATATGTATTTATATATATGGTTCTATAGTGATATGTTATGAAATGTGTACATTAAAATGTAATTTTTAATGTTGAATACGTATTATATCCATAGTCAATTGTACTTAATAGAAAATGTTAAACAATGGTTCTAATTATTTTTAAGAAGAGAAAAAACTAACAAATGTAATAAAAAAACAGAACTCCAAAGCACAATAGCAACTCTTGGTCTAAGAGTTAGTTGAAAAAAAATGAAAAATTGTGCAAACTATCACCAAAATAGCAACCTTACTTGAACTTCTTCATTATTTGAGCCTTGAAATCCCCTCTAAAAGATGTTGCTTGCCATGCCTTGTTTGACTCCTTAATCAAGCAGCATATATGTATATTTTAGTGAAAGGGATGTAAAAGGTATGGAAAGTTAAGGTCGAAAATAGCTAGTATGGGTTATTTGGAATGAGAAGAGGCGTAAATGTAACACTGAAATTGGAAGAATGAAATTAAGAATTAAGCACGTTAAGTTGGAGACAATGTAAGACGGATATATAAAAGGGTGAGTAAGGAGAAACATCTCCTATATTATGAACTCTTAATATTTTTTGTACCTCGCAAAACTATAGCCTATAAATTATGTACTATACCAAAATTATAAGAAATAAGAATATGGAAGATTCAAACAATGACAACACATAATACTAGTGAGTTGACACAATTACAGCAATGTGGCTTACAAAATGATGAGGTGTTTGTAAATTATTTGGTGTTGGACATAAGTCCCCTTGATCTTGATTTTGACATAATTAACAAACATACAATGTTCATACATCACGTGATTAATCTAACAGTTGAAACTGAGTAATATTTCAGGAACAACAACTCAACCCTACATACTTGAGACAATGGCTTGGAACTCAAGGAATCAACTAAATTTGGAAGATTTATGAAGCAAATCGATTAGTGAAATCGACTGGCACATTTACTGTGATTAAGCAATCGATTAGGCCAATCGACTGACACATTTACTGAAAATCAATTGTGCAAGTCAGAAGCAAGCCTTTTAGCAAGCTAATCGATTTGGCGAATCGATTGTTCCAACAATAGAGACTAACCTGATTGTTTAAATCGATTGACACAATCTATTGTGCAAGTTACAGAGCCAAACCATTTTTAAATAATCGATTAGGCAAATCGATTTCGAAAATAAGATTTTAAAATGAACATGGTCTGTAATACACACAATCGATTGACACAATCCATTGAAACATATTTCTTGTTTAACAAGTTTGACATCAATCGATTTGAGAAATCGATTAGATGAACCAACTAATAAATCTCTTTTCAGAAATATATTACGTAATCGATTGACACAATCGATTAGCACAAAATAAGCTAACTCCCTGTAATAATCCAAATCGATTTAGCTAATCGATTTGACAAACAACTGAGTCCCTGATACCAGTACAATCGATTGGAACAAGTTTTTAAGTTACAGAGGAAACTTAGCCTATGGCCAAATCGATTCTGTGTAACAACAAATCGATTATGTATATTAATGAATCGACTGTGTAAATCGATTGTTTTGATCTTGTTGTTGGAACAAAACATCTTAAATCCATTAGGCAAATCGATTCCATTATGAACTGCTTTTAAAGTTCTGAAAAGTGGATTAAAATAATCGATTGGGTAAATCGATTAGTTTATGTAGTTTCAAGATTCAAGAAAAACAAGACTCGCGAAATCGATTTGGTAAATCGATTGAGCCTGTTTTATTACATTAATGAATCGATTGGATAAATCGATTCATCAGTTGTTTTTCAGAAACTATATAAACGTTTTTCAATTACTTCTTCTCATAACACATAACCCAATAACTGAATAACTTTCTGATATCTTTCTCTCATTTGAAATAACTTTGAACATTACTTTTTCAGACTTGATCCTACCATTCTTTGTGATCAATAGAGACTTGAAAAAGATTGCTTGAGAAAGAAGAACTAGAGAAGAATACTGCTTGAAGAAATTCTACATATTTCTTTTTAGATTTTCTGTAACAAATATTCTGTAAAAACAAATAACGTTGAAAAATCCAGTGGTGTAATACTGGTAGTTATCTTCTGTGTTGAGAGGCCTCATCAAGAAGAAACTTTGTTGTGATCTTGGAAGAGTTTGTGGATGAACTCTGGGATACAGTGGGATAAAGATAGAATAGGGAGAGTGTTTTAAGATTGATAGGCGGGGAGCGCTGGAACATCTGTAAAACAGTTTTAAGATTGATAGGCGGGGAGCACTGGAACATCTGTAAAACGGTTTTAAGATTGATAGGCCGGGAGCACTGGAACATCTGTAAAACGACTCTACAAGATTCTATTGAAAAGGCTAAGATCGGTTTGATCTTAGGACTGGACGTAGGCCGTCAAACAGACGGATGAGCCAGTTTAAAAATTGTTGTGTACAATTTCCTATCCTTATCTCTTTTATTTCCGCTTTGCTTATTTGATTAATCTTGATTGCATGCAATAGTGTAATTCTGTATTAATTGACATTACTTGAAGTGTTAATTTGACATGCTTGTATCTTGATCAATCTGTTCATCCATTATTGTATATGTTGCACTCTCTATTAGACAATACTTGTTATTGTTAATTTCCGTTTAGGATTGATATTTGGGACTGTGGATAATCTTTTGTTTAATAACTTTTGAATTGTTGTAAACTGTTTAGCATATTGTTAGAATAGATTTCATTCTTCATAAACTTTGCTAAACTGAGGTCTTATTTCCCAACATTTGGGAGTCAATTTTAATATATTATAAGAGATAATATTTAAGTCCATAGTGTTAAATGTAATTTAAATTGATTTGTAAAATTGTTAGAAGTTAGAATATGGTTAGAAGTTTGTTTAGTTTGTTGTAACTGATTCAGTAAAAAACTGCTTCTATAAAAGCCTTGAAAACCAAGAACAACATGTAATGCTTGACTGATCATTCTCCAGACTGTCAATACTGTTAATCAATCTCCGTTTTCTGAACTTTCTGTTTTCTTCTATTTTCTTCTCAATTTCAATTCCTCTTAAATATACAACTTGTTCTAACAATTGACATCAAGAGTTTGAGTTATAATTCTTGGGAAACACGAGTGCAAGTGTGAGGGGAAATCAAAATTAGGAGACACAAGTGTGAGTGAAAGAGAGAAAAGAAATGAATGAATGAATGAATGAGGGTTTTCATCGAATCTGCCAATTCTGGATGGGAAGAACTGGAAGAGATGGAATGCATCAATGAAGTCGTTGTTGAGAGTTCAAGAAGTATTTGAGATTGTCCAAGAAGATTATGAACAGTTAGGAGCGAATCCAACAGAAAGACAACAAACAAATTTCAAAGATTGCAAGAAAAGAGATTGCAAGACATTGTTTTACATCCAACAAAATGTGGATTCAAACAATTTCGAAAGGATCTCAAAGGTATCTACATCAAAAAAGGCATGGGATATCTTGGTGAAGTGTTATACTTGTGGTGTAAAAAACAAGAAGATCAAACTAAAAATGTTAAGAAGAAAGAAAGAGTTACTATAAATGGAGAACAATGAGAATGTGACTGACTATTTCAATCGAGTGCAGACAATCACTAATTAGATAAAAGCCAATGGAGAAGTGATGACTGATTTGGTGATCATTGAAAATATTTTGAGGACACTATCAGAAAGATACAAATGCATAGTGGCGGCAATTGAAGAATCAAATAATCTTGATACAATGAAGTTGGAAGATCTGCAAGGAGATCATGTCATGAATTAAGGGTAAAAGAAAGAGATAAGGCACACACACAAACACAGCCAATGCAAGCTCATATCAACAAGAAGTCCAATCAAGATGGAGTAAAAAACAAGAAGCTGAAGGACAAGTCAAAATGGCACCAGAAGAAGGCAAAACAATGATAATAAAAGCAAGAAACCATCTAACAAGAAGAAGTTTGACAAAAAGAGGATCCAATATTATAATTGTAAAAAATATGAGCATTTTGCAGATGAATGCAGATCCAAGAAAGTACAAGAGATGATGGTGAAACTCAATTGGCCTAGGTAGACAATTCTAACTCAGATAAAGTGTTACCGATGGCTTCTACATGTAGGGATGGCAATGGGTAGGGTTTGGGTAGGGTACTATAGTACCCGTACCCATACCCGCAGTTTAAAAAAATACTCATACCCGTGCTCGTACCCTCTTGGGTATCAACTTTAATACCTGTACCCTTACCCTCTAGGTACCTAAGTGCCCGTACCCATACCCATTACCCACACTTTAACTAAAATAAATCGATAAATAAATGTTATTTTGTGATTAAATTTAAAATGGGTAAATACCACCTATAGTCCCTTAACTTAATTTCAGTTAACGTTTTAGTCCTTTATCTTTTTTTCCCGATTTAGTAATTTATTTTAATTTCAAGTGACAATTTAATCTTTTATGTTTTAAAATATTAACAATGTTATCATTTTTTTTACAAAAATTCATCAAAATTTTCAAACAAAACTCATAAATTTAGTTATATTCTTTAATATAAAATAAACTTTATCAAATTTGTAACTCAAATCTTCAAATAAACTCATATTTTCCATTCTTTATTTGATGTTGTTAGAGATAAAAATATGAGTTTATTTAAATATTTAAGTTATAAATTTGATGAAATTGCATTATATTGAGGATGATAATTAATTTTACGTGTTTTGTTTGAAATTTTTTATGAATTTTTTGAAATTTTGCAAAAAATAAGGATAAAATTGTTGACATTTTAAAACATAAAACATCAAATTGTCACTTAAAATTAAAATAAATGACTAAATCGGGGGGGAAAAAAGAAGATAAAAGACTAAAACGTTAACTGAAATTAAGTTAAGGGACTATATGTGGTATTTACCCATTTAAAAATTATCCAAATATCATAAATCAAATCATAAAATATTATAAACCAAAATATTTTATAACTCAAAATATTTCAAGTGAACACTTGTTACAATACACATTCAAATATCCATGATAATATTTTATGAAGTTACAAGTCTTACGACAATATTATTTGAGACCAGTAAAAACAATTTATAAGTTGCAAGTATAATTATAAAGACACAATTAATAAGATATAATTCTTAGTTATAAAGTCACAATTATAACTATTCATCATAATCAAATTCTTAAAAAGTTTGCAAACATTTATCTTTTAATTTGATTATAAATATTGTAATGATCCAATGATATTAATAAATATTAAAACCTAAAGAAAAACAATTAATTAAACTAAATATTAATATAATAAATAAATAATATATTTATATAAATGCGGGTGCGGGGCGGGTACTATAGTACCCGTACCCGTACCCATACCCGCTTAATTTTGCGGGTAATTACCCGTCCCCGTGTCCATACCCATTATGCGGGTTTTTACCCTACCCATTGTGGGTTTTTTTGCGGGTACCCACTGGGTCTGGGTCTAATTGCCATCCCTATCTACATGCATGGAGGATGACTATCCAGAATTGTGGTATCTTGACACAGGGTGCTCAAATCACATGACTGGCCCTAAAGATTGATTTGTAAGTATTGATGAGAAGGTGAAAAGGGAAATCAGAGATGTAGACAACAACACAATAATAGTTGAAGGAGTTGGCAAGATCTTGATTCATAGAAGGGATGACAAACAATCTTTCATATGTGATGTGTTGTATGTGCCAAATATGAAGAACAATCTACTAAGCCTTGGACATTTGCTGGATAAAGGATACTCTATGAATCTCGAGAATGGATAAAATAAAGATGCTTGATAGTGCAAAGAGGCTTATCTTGAAGGAACTATTGTCCAAGAATAGAACCTTCAAGATTGAGATCCAAATCAATGAAAATCAGTCTTGTTGCAAAAATCAAGAGGGAAGACTGGTTGTGGCACCAGAGGTTTGGACATTAGAATTTTAGAAGCCTTCAATGTTGCAGAGCAGTGATATGGTAATAGGAATTTCATAAATTCAAGTGCCAAAGGAGATATGTGAAGAATGTTGTCAAGCCGAACAACATAAGAAATCATTTAAATCAAAATTATCAACTAGATCCTCAAGAACAATTGAGGTGATTTTTTTTCTGATGTTTGTGGTTCATTTGAAGAAATGTCAATAAAAGGTAACAATTGTCATTTGAAAAACAATCGATACTCTATTTTTCACTTTATTAATTGTCACAATTGTGCATCATTGCATGTTATTACAACACCTTTGTATCAACATCCAAAACCACATATCCTTTCATTATTTTCTTGCATAGGGGGTCAAACTTGAGTCCGTGTATTATACTAGAGTAGAGCAATATCACACATAACAAAAAACCTTAAGAATTATTTGGACAAGTTCAGCTCAACTCAACACTTAATATGGGCACTTGTATCATAAAATACGAGTAGGTGAGACTAAAACATGAGAATATGACTAACATTCAATATATACTTCTTTCAACTTTCTCATTTTATCATGTTGTACCAACACAACTCTTTTAATGAATAGAGTATCTTATACATTTTAGTTCGTTATCACTTCTTATACATTTTGTTTTATCTTTAAATAGAGTATCTATTAAATGGACACAATTCATCATACAACTTATCAATTCAAACTTAAGTTTTATCATAGCAACCCAAATAAGTTTACTAACATAATCGATATAGTAAGAAAATATTTACATTCATGCTCTAATGATATTGAAAAGTGGGCCCATACATCAAAGTGGACATTAATCAAATTTTATTTTTTTATTAATACTACTCATAAGACATATATCACAATATTCTTTTCCATATTTTATTTTATTTTGTTTTTTTCGTGATTCCGTTGATTAATTACACGCTGAAAAATAAATAGATAGAAATAAATAAATAGATCGATAGCCTTAAATTCTTTTAAAAAAATTATCCCGAAAAAGTTCTTTAAAAAATTAATAAATGGCAAAAAGAAATAAATCCTATAATACAAAAGGCGAAAATGCAAAGGTCAACAAAGTGAAAAGACTCCACAGAGACCACGCAGTAGTAAGGCTGCGACTACAATTCCCGGAATTCGTCTCCGGCGACGACGTGATGGTAGAGCCATTGTAGCTCGGATTAGTACCATAGAGGTATTGAATTCCCCTTACATCATCCTCCGCCAGCACCACTTTCTTCACCCGTGACGATATCGTCGGAAACATAATTGCATCCTCCACCGACGAGTGACCTAACCCTAACAAGTGCCCAATCTCGTGCACCGCCACTGATTCCAAATCAACCGCCGTTGGCATCGAAGATTTAGATATATCTCCGGACACTACCCAGTCCTCGGCGGCATCAAGATGAAACCTCCCGTTCGTCGGAGAGAAAGCGTGTGCCAGCGTTCCTAAACTTCCATCGAACGGCTCACCATCGCCATGGTCGCCTTCGAAGAATCCAATCTTCATATCGGCGCTGGAATACGACTCTGATTCGGTGAACGTCAGCGTCGTGACCTCCGACCACCGCGCAAACGCGGTTGCGAAGACACTTTTCACGGTTTTGCTGAGGTCGTTGCCAGGGAAGAACGCGTAAGTCAGCTCCTGCTTTCCTTCCGGCCATCGCGGTTGGCCGGGAAACACTGTGAAGTGCGAGACCGTATGGAATTTTGGCTTGCTATCACCGTACGACGTCGTTTCTTTCTCCTTGCCGGCGTTCATGGTGGTCGTGCCGTTAATAATATCCGCAACACCGCATCGCGGCAAAACAATCTGCCGAAGAGTGTTGTCATCGAGTTCACCAGTTATATTAAGATTGAAATTCTTCTGGTAAGTTTTGATTGCGTTTTCGAGCGCATCATCGAAGTCGTCGGAGAAGTTCAACTGTGGCGCGTGGGGAATGTAACCGAAGTGCTGAAAGTAGTTTTTTAAATTGGAAAGGCCGTCGTACTTTACACCATGATGGCAGCCAGTGAAGTTGCGAAACGCGTCCCACGCGCCAGCGGGAGGTGTGTGATCAGGCGGTATCCAAGAGGAAACATCGGGAAATAGACGAGGTGAAACAACGATGAAAGTAAGAGAGAATGAAATTATGAAAGTGAAGATGAGATTTTGAAGTTGAAATTGTTTATTCATGTTTGGTTGGTGAGAAAATGTTAGTAACGGGATTATGTGAAAGTTGAGGAGTGAATGAAGAAGAGGTATATAAGAAGCTTTGAGGGGATTCTCAACTCTCAAAGTCTTGGTCATCGAAGTGTTTGGTGATCGCTTATGTTTGATGATGTGATCAAGTTGGAAAAATTTGTGCTTCTTCTCTTCTAAATTTCCACGGTAAGTGATTAGAAGTTCAACGACAATGAGAAGTAAGTAAGAAACTTCCACCTTACTGGATTTAGGAGAATATATATGTTCAGACTTCATTTTTTTATGAGGAACTCTCATAACATTATAAGATTTTTTTTTTAAATTATATTAGTTTCTTTCACTTTAATACTTAAATAATTATATAATATACTATCAATATAGTTCATAAAAATAATAAAATAAACTAAAAAGACTCTAAATATGTAGTTTTGTAAGTCAACTTACTTCATTTGAATGTTGATTTGGCATGTTAAACCACTTGTATCTCCCACATGTGTAAAATGTGGGGTCGGGTCAGCTTTACTCCTCTTCTTTTCTTTGACTCTATCTCTTCCTCTAAACTATGTTTCCTTGTACTATGCAACGATAATCCTTTGTCATTAACACCATCTTACCCAAACTTGTGAAACAAAAAACACAAACAAAAAGTGTTGGTTATTTCAATTTTCACCGAGAAAATTAAAGGTTTTCTTTCGACCCTTATTTTTTATTTCCTAAATACTTTATATTTTTTTATCTTTTAGTTTAATTTTCTTATGTTTTTCATCTATCAAAATTAATGGTGTTAAAAAAACCAAAATTTGAATCAAACTACAAAAGTGAACTGAATCGAACTGTTTTTAAATTGAATTAATTTATAAAAATTAAAAATCAAACTATTTTTATTAATCGAACTATTTTTAAAAATTAGAAACCGAACAGAATCGATTTTTAATTCGAAAAAATTGAAAAGAACCTTTTTTTAGTTTTAAAAAATTAGAATCAAATTTATTTTTTTAGATGTAATTAAGGATAATTGTATAATATTTAACTTAGAGTTAGAAACCCAATCAAAGCTCATACACATTCAACCGTAAAAGAAAATATAAATTAAAAACTAAGAGTAATACATTAATTTGGAAGAAACAAGTAAACAACAACATTTCCAAATAATATGAACCCTACCAAACAATGAACCCTTAGACTGAAGTAAAAAGAATAAATTCCTAAATTTTATTTCACAAAAATCCTAAACATAGAACAATAGATAACATACTAATGATTAATAGATTTTTCGTGATTGAGGAAAAAACACATAGAGACGACGAAAATAGATGCACACAAAAGAATGGTGGTGGTGTTGGATTTGTGGGGGAAGTGCTGGCTTGTGACAAAGAGGAATTATGAGGAAAAATATAGGATTTTCTAGTGAGCGAGGGAAAACGAGAGGGAGAAATGAGAGTGGAAGGCGAAGGTGTGTGAAAAGGAAGAGGGGGAGGTGGTGTTGGATATTCAATTTGGAGTATTTAGTCTCACATTGACCAGGAATATAGGTTGTTTTGGATATATAAGGAGAATGACCCATACACCTAATACCTTAAGGTTTTAGATTGTGATGTGGTATCTAAAGTCTCCTATAAATCTTTGTTTAGCCCATTTTGAATGTTGTGCTCTCCTAGACTCCCTAACAAGTGATATCAGAGCCAGGTTTGGCTTGGAGGGGGAGCAAAAATAAAGGACTTGGATCAAATGGATCGAGTCTTGTGGTGGACCAAAAAGGACTCGGATCAAGTGGATCAAGTCTAGTGGTCAATAAAGGACTGGACTCGGTGATCAAGTGGATCAAGTCTAGTGGTGGGAACTCATAATTGAGGGGGAGATTGTTGGGTATTCAATTATGAGTCTTTAGTCCCACATTGACTAGGAATGGAGATTGTATTGGATATATAAGGAGAATGACTCATACACCTAATACCTTAAGGTTTTGGATTGTGATGTGGTGTCAGTCTCCTATGAATCCTTGTTTAGCCCATTCCGAATGTTGTGCTCTCCCAGACTCCTCAACAAGTGGTGCCTACAAGGTTGCTACTGTGATGGGGGTTAAGGTAAATGATGAAAGCAAAAAGCACGGAGGGAAAGAGAGGGAAAAAGAGATGGGTTAGGAAAAAAGTAAAAATTTTACAAAAAAAAGGTTTAACTTTTATAAATCAAAAAACAACATAACGTCAGTTTCCTTCAATGCTAAAAAGGTGAATAAGATATTAAAACAACAATTGTTTGTCATATTTTATTTGGTGTCAGATGGCTGACACTAATGATTAATGAAAAAATAAAAATAAATTGTTTAATGAAGTAGCATGCACTAGACCGATACAAATAGTGTTAGTGTCAACAATCGATGCTAAATTTAGACGCTAAAAAATAAAATTTCTAGTAGTGCATAGACCATGTATTTGCTCAAGTAAGATTATTATTTATGGTTAAATAAGCTTTTAATCTCTATGAATATATTATATTTCGTTTTTAGTCTCTTTAAAATGTTTTTATCAATAATTTTGGTTTTTACTTTTAAAGCAACTTATGTGTATTATTTAAAGTTTTGAAAGATTTTATTTAGACATGTTTAAAATATTGTAAGAATCTCTCTTAAATTTTTTTTTTAACAAAAGATGAACCTAATATGCAATTTTAAGTACTAAAATCTTAAAAAAAAATCATATTTTATTCGTCTTTTTTTTAAAAAAAAATTAAACTTTTGTAAAAAATATTTTTATAATATTTTAAATATGTATGAAAAATATCATTAAAATTTTTTGAGAGAAATTAAAAATAAAATAAATTATATTTATAGAGACCAAAATCTTATTTAACCCTAATATTTATGTTTTATATTTAGCATGGGCGCATGACAATGGTTTCTAAATTTTGCATGACTTGAAATAGTAATGGTTATATGCAAAAGAACAGCCAATAACTCTGTGCAACTTGCAATATAACCTATTCTCATAATCAATACTAAGCTCACTTCAACCTTGGAATAATGGTTTTAATAGCTTCCATATTGTGGATGGGGAGGGAGAAAAGAGAGAGTCAAAGAAGATAGAGAAGTGTCAACTTACATTAATTTTGGATTATTGTCAACTTCGTTGGTGACATATATTGATGGAGATATTACACCAGCTTAGAAATAGGTATAAAATAATATATTTTACAAAAACTTAGAAATAAATGTACAAGAATCCTTTTTCACATGGGCTGTACAATCGGTGTGAAAATCTATTTTTTAAACTAAATACCTAAAAAATTATATTCTTTTTCAATAAAATCAATATAGAGCATCCAATTTTACATTAAATTTCCACACAATCCACACTGATTTTTGCATATAATAGGTGTAATATACCCTTTTTTTTTAAATATATTTTGTCTGTTTCTTAAACATATATACCAAAATCTACACTTAATTAAATTGCACCAAAAAATTATTCATTAAACAAAATATTTTACTATATATATATTAAACAATGTAAAACACATTATATATATATTTTAAATTATATTACCTCAATAAATTCTTCAACAATGTAAAATACATTATATATATATATATATATATATATATATATTTTAAATTATATTACCTCAATAAATTCTTCAACAATGTCAAAATCAAACATATATTTCATAAGGCAAAGTAGAAGCAATTGGCAAATAAATGGACATTAGAATTGATCTTTTGTAAACTTAACACCGGAAAGAATATTCCTTTACAAAAGATCAATACGAAAAATATAGCAATGTTTGATCCAAATTATGTTGAGAGAAAATTAACAATCCTATTGTGTTGTGTCTATTAATTAAGAACATGAAGATAATGTGATACAATAAAAGCAAATGAAATCAAAACCCAGGATATGATATACATATCTTTGTTTTGAGTTGCATGAGAAAAAGAAAACAAATGCAAAAGGAAAAGAAAAAGAGTCAAGACTACTAGGTTCTTAAAATGGTCACACCCATATCATCGGTCAAAAGAGCTCTAGGTAAACTAGAAGGAGGCTCGTGAATCACAACTAAGGATTTCATGCTATTAGCTTCTATTTTTGCAAATAAATATGCACAAACATATTCTCTTTACGAAGAATATGATGGAGAGAAAAGATCTAATATGTCTTTATATAATCTAGGATGAATTCAGACATATTTGCATAAGGATGTAACGAGTGTTTCCCATGGTTACATGTTGAACCGCATAAAGTGAATCTGAGTAGAGTTTGTGACATGATACATGTAAAGTTTATATGTCATCATTTAGTTTTTAGATTCAGAAATTTATATGTACCTTTTATTGCAAAGGGAAGGGTTTGAGGTTTATAGATTTCTCTTGATTTTTTAAAAATGAGTTAGCACTAACAATATCATTTAACATAGGTTTCAACTTTTTAACAACAAACATACCCTCTATTGCTTAAGCAACTATTGAGAGTTCCTAGATCTCCTTGTAATGTTTGTTGTAAAACCGTCTATTGCACTTGAGTAATGGCTTTTTGTGGTTCAAAATGAGTAGTTTCATTTTTTTTAATTTTCAAATTGTTTCAAAGTTGTATAAATTGAATTAATTTAAAAGGTTAGAAATAAACCATGTATGGGAAGATTTGACATTTGCGAACAAGAGAACTTCATCAACACACACAAAAAAGATGAGAAATCTTAGGTCCATCTCTAGTAAGCTGAAGTGGGTGTTAATTACTCCCATTGATTGCTCGAGTGATAAGGTGTCCTAGTTTCTCCATACAAAAGATGAAGATATATGGTGATAGAAGATTTCCTTGATGGATGCCACAGAGAGGCTAAAACTGATTTGTTCTACTCCTATTCCAAATTAGAGACATTGAAGTTGTTGCTCATGATCAAATAAATAATCACAACTGGAAACCCAAAAGTGAAGGGTATCACAGAAAAAATCTCAATCAACTATGTCATATGCTTTCTCTAGATCCAACTTGTAGATAACCTCCCTTTTTTTACTTTTTAGACTTGTTCATATGGTATAAAAATTCCTAAAGAATTATAGTGTCGTATGTTGTTTGTTGTTCCTCTATTTACGATAAAACTACTTCGAATAGGGCTAACAATATCATTTAACATAGGTTTCAACTTTTTAACAACAACTTTGGACACAAGTTTAGAAGTTACATTACATAGGCTAATCGGTCGAAATTCTTTAAAGGTACACAAATTGTCTAATTTAGGAATAAGAGTCATCAATGGTTTAGCAACATGAGGTCAATGTACCCTTGTTCAAAGGATTTCTTCACAAAAATCCAAATATCATCATCATTATCCTCCCAAAACATCTTGAAAAGTATAGGTTGAAATGCATCTGGTTCTGGAGCTTTGTATGACTTTATTCCCATTAAAACTTGATGAACCTCTGCCTTAGTGGCCCCTTGAATAAGTGAACTTTGGTAATTTGCCCCTAACAGAGTAGGGTTCTCCATCATTGGTGGTAAAATAAGTTGATCTTTTGTGAAAAAAAGAGATTTGAAGAAACGCAAAGCCTCCTCCTTAAAGATGTCATTATATGTACACCACTCACCAAAAAAGAGATTATGGTCAAGTTGTCGGCGGCGGACAAGATGTTCATTGATTCCTCGATCAAGTCTTCTAGAATCAGTTGTCCTTCTTTACAATTAGCTTGAAATGTAAATTTGCCGCCAAAATACTCATGGTCCACAAGATTACAATCAGAAAGCACCTGACCAAAGATATTAGCTCTAGTTTGAAAAAATGTCCTCTTTATTATGATTGAAGAAGAATATTGTTGAAGTCACCCAACGATGACTAACACGACCACAAAGATCTTAAAGGTAACTCCAAATATTCTCCCTAATTGAAATCGTAGGGTTCACGTAAATGTTTGAACATAGCCAACTAATTGTATAACGACTCATCATTTAGGTAAAACAACGTACTTTCAATGATAGTCATCCATTTAGGTTCTTATTCTAAATATCTTTTAATAAATAATCGACAAAATTAGTTATAAATATAAAGACAAAGTATATATAATGCTTAAGTATAAAGACAAAGTGTAGAGCGATGAAACTTTGTGGTTTAATCTGGATGATTTGTTAACACCAACGGTGGGGTTTTTGATTGAATTGAATATGTTTTTGTGGATTTAGATTTGGAGTGATGAGGTTGTTGTTCTTTATATAATGGGTGATGAGTATTTATAATGGTTAAGTATAAAAATGAAACTATATTTATAGGGATGTAAATTAAACAAAAAAATTTTACGAAGACTAAAATTAAAATAAATGTTATAATTACAAGGACCAAAGACATATTTAAATAAAAAAAATATATATAAATGATATCCATACATTTAGACTTCTTACCCATCAAGTATGCCTTAATATATTTTTTTGGACTAATGTGCAATAAACAAAACCAAAAAGTGATATATCAAGACAAATGATGAATAACTACCAATGTTTGTTGTAATTTTACAAACAAGTATTAGAATCACAAACAAATCAAATATTATAAAATAACATCCATTGAAATCACTATAAAACCTTAAGGAAAACAGATACTTACGTCCCTAAGTAACATTTTTTTCGATCTCCGTACACCTTATTCTGTATGAGTGATTGATTGTAGGAATGATTGAACAATCTCGATCAATTTATTGAAAAGTGTCTTATATGGATAAGGGAATCCAAACTATTTGTTGGAATCCTTTGAGTTCTTTACATGCTCATATGAGTTCCAATTCGATGAATTGGAACTCATGTCGCCAACGATGCTCTTGTGGATGGAGTGCTTGCCAATTTTCACATACTTGTTACCTCCCCTGGATCGAAAGTGTGCCTCCCATGTGAAGTTTAACTTCTTTTTCATCGAGCTTTTCAACTAACTTGAGTCTTGTGATGCATGCTTCATACTTAGCCTGATTATTTGAAGTCTTGGAAAGAGAAACACAAGGACACCTCTATGACAAGCTCATACTCGTTCTCGAGATGTATTCATGTGTCGCTCCCTTTCGCATTGGATGAATTGTCAACAAATATGGTCCATTTCGCATTGTTTTCCATTTCAACTATCAAACCAACTAGTTTGCGCTTTCTGTGCTTTCTGAGATTTTATTGTTATATAAAATTCAGAAAACTCGATTGACCATTTCTCCATTCTACCTGCAATATCTTATTGGAGAAGGACCTATTTGATTGATTGGCCAGTCCTCACTATTACAGAGTGTGGGAGGAAACATAGTCGTAACCTTTTGTTGATTATATGGATTTTCTTCTTTTGAGTTCAGAGTAGGCATCATGATGAAGGTTTTACATTTATCATAGTTTGACTCAATTCCTCTTACAATGAGACAAAAGTTGAGGAATTTACTTGCTTGCACATCGAAAGTGCACTTATCGACATTCAGTTTCATGTTGTGTGGTCGACCTCCTTAAGATGAAGAATTTACTTGCTCGCACACCAAAAGTGTACTTGTCAAAGACTTCCTTAAGATGAGTAGTGTGGTCGACCTCTACCTCGGACTTGACTGTCATGTAGATTTCCAACATGCCTCCAATTTACATTTTGAAAACCTTATTCATCATTCGTTGATAAGCTGCCTAGATGTTTTTTAGTCTTAAATGTGTCACATTGTAGCAGTAGTTTCTTGAATCTTTCATCAGTGCGTCTTTTTTTTTATCTGTTGGGTGCATGGGGATCAGATTGTACTCTAAATATATATCCATGAAAGACAATAGTTTACAGCAAGAATTGTCAACTTGGTTATCAATATTGGGGAGGGGATAAATATTCTTAGAACATGCCTAATTGAGATCATTATAATCATCACACAAATGTTATTTATTAATTGATTTTTTTTTTTGACAAATACGATATTAGAAAATTAAGTAGTGTACTTAGCTTAAAAAATGAAGTTGACATTTTCGACCGGTGACCACTTTCTCAACTGCTTCAGCCTTTTCAGATGATTGTTTACGACGACACTGAGCTACCTAGCAAGCTAAAGGATCCATAGTCAATTGGTGTGCAAAGTAAGCGAAACGAAAAGGGTCATAAATTGTTAGGTTTTTTTAAGGCAAAGTCACGTTTTCCAAAAAATTAAGCTACAGACCCGACCCATTAACACAACTGCAGAATTTGAAGGAGAAGAGATGCAAAACTGGGCATGCGGGTCGAAACAGCGATAAACGGGTCGGATCTTTGCGAAACGGCTCTTCCTCCCCGCGTGGTGCACCGCTCCCACGTTCGTCCTCTGCGTGCTCAAAGATCTGGGTTCTCCAAAGATTCGCTCTAACACAATTCACGCTTAAAAACACGTAAGATCTTACGATCTTACGCTTTAGAGTTTGCCCCTAACAACCATGATAGTACTCGTGATTACAAGTTTCTAGCAAATCCAACTCTTCATTTTGATTTGCAAGGTTATGTTAGTATCCAATTTTTGCTTTATGAATAACAGTTCAAACATAGGTCAAAGTGACTTAATATCAAACTATGACTTGTTCGAAAAAAACATCAAACTACGAGAAACAAAGTAGTTGTTTTTACTGTCACGAAGATAACATAAACATATCAATCTTGTACTTTCTCTTACTAATAACTAGTAGAGTAGTAGAGTACCCATGCATTCGTATGTTTTAAGAGGAGTTGGATGTAGAACTAAATTTTACTTAAAATCAAATATAACTATATACATAAACATAAACGTAGATATACATTGTTGTGTGTCCCCGTGGTATATAGACAATTTTATAACTGCAGAATAAATGATGCCTAATGATGAATTTAACAGACAACTCTAAATAATTAGTGATGGACTGAGTGACAAATCTAACATTGAGATGGCCGATCGTAGGTTGGAGGAAGAGAAAGACAGTACTCATTCATGTTGGCATATAGCTCCAATGTGTTATAGCCAGACAGTTCCATCTTATATTCACCAATAATCTACCAGAATGGAAGCCAGTCATTTTCATTGTTGCACCAACTTGGTAGGTGTGTTTGGTTATTCTCAAAAATTCTGAGCATGTAAGCATCACGAATCTGCTAATAATGCAGAAACATTAGGAGAAAAAAAACTTAACAATTATATCCAGAGACCAGAGGTTCAATCAATCATGGAGAATTAAGATAAGTCCACCACCGCTTATTTTTACTGAGAATCTTACCCCATAAAGCAAAAGATATTAAAGACTACACTTAGGTGATTTAGTAGGGATGCAAATATAATTTTTTATTAATGTGGTTGCCTTTGTTTTGGAGGATTTTTTATCCTCTCTTCTTTTTGCCTCAATGATTTCCTTCTTTTGTTTATAAATTTTAAAAATGCAAAACAATAGATAGAAATACCTCGTCACACTAAAAGGTCCAAACCAGTGCCAAGACTTACCTCAGTTCCTAACTGCCTATTCAATACTTAATTCCACATATTTGCAGAGTAAGTTGGCTGCAATATTAGTCCACATAGACATGACAGAAATTACCTGCAAGAAGAATTCATAAACAAAATGAGTACTTTAAACACTTATTTTAGATTGCAGCACATGTGATAGAATACCAGCAAACAAATTTCAAATTCAAATACTTGCACAAGTGAAAAATATACATCAAAGACTGTTAAGCTGACTAAAAATCTTGGTTAACATTCAGAACAGATGCACTGAATGTAGCACAATATCCATATCAACGTGGACTAGATTTTCGTACCACATCAATCAAAGATAGAAACAGAAGAATGAGAAGACCGCTTTTCTTTCTATGAGGAAAAAAGTCATGCAGGTATCACAACCAATAAGTGTAACTTCGTCAAAATCCTTGATGCCAACATAGTCCTTCTAACCAATTAACATCTTAATTTCAGGTGTCACAATGTTAGTTAAATAGCGGCTATAGCATACTAGAATTTGAACAAATTTCTATTGCTCTATTGGTTCCATGATATGCTATTTAGTATAAAATGTTGTCAAATAGCAGCTATAATGCACTATAACATTGTAGTATAGTAGAATTTGAACAAACTTCTATTTTCTCAAGTGTCTCTTCCGTAAATTGTTTTCCACTAGAGTTTCAAATTACCTTATAGCAATTAGTACAAACATAATTATTTCATATAATATTATGTAGTCTACAGGAAAAACAATGTGTTGTTAATACAATTGCAGGTTTGATTGTATACTTGCAATGCAATTTATCTAATAAGGAAAAGTTTACTACCAAGTGAGCATCAAGAATAAGATGGCATGGTTCCTAGCATCCCTGATGGCATGAGAAACACAGAAATCCCATGCTCCTTAAACTGTTCAATTCAATAACAACACAAATAAAAAAACTCAAAAAATGGCTTGCAATACATGTCCAGCTATGTGCAGCATTTGTTTGTAAGTGAACAAAACAACAACTATTTCTAATCAAAAGTCAAAACCAAACAGTTAAACTAGTCTTTGTAAAACTAAAACATAACTTCAAAGTTCCAAAATGCAAATTACTACCATGGTGGGTGACGCTAGCACAAAATCTGCCACGCATTCAACAACACTGGATTAGACACATGAATAAAACATATACACAGTGTAGTTATTAAATCCACAACTAAATCCTTCATGCTTAACATAATAACTTGACCAACAAGATACAAATAAAAGCTTAGAAACTAGTTCTTAAAATAAACCTCAAAGATGAAAAATCAAAAATAAAAAATATTCATTCTTCATAAATCATAAATGTCAATCAAAATAGTCTAATAATCTCCATTAAAACTGAAACATCCCAAATTCCATAAGAGAATTCACGAAGCCATGCTCTGTTTTCATAGAAACAAACTCTTTTCCACTTAATAGACGAATTAGAAGAAGTGACATAACTAAAGCTATCAATTTGACAAGTACGAATTATTGGCTTCAGTCCATATGTTGGAGGGGCAAAAGATTTCATAGTTAAAAAGTCTCTGAAAAGAAAGCCCCTAACACTAAGAAAAGTTATTGTTATCATCGGAAGATCGGATATAGAGACAGAAAGAATGGGGGGAGAAATAAATTAATATGAGGTTGTGACGATGGAGGAAAATACAAGTGTGTTGATAGTTCAACTTGAAGTTCAACAAAAAAGTTTGATTGTGCTTTCAAGCCTAGTTCAAAACCATTAAAAGATGGTTCAGGATGGACAATTAAAGTAATTTGCGGAGTTCACAACCATGAATTACCTGATACTTTGGAAGGGCATGCATTTGTTGGACCCTTAGATGAAGAAGAAAAAGTATGTTCATGACTTAACAAAATATAATGTTTTATCGAGACACATATTACTCTCATTGCAAGACTGATATAAGAATAATCTTACTAAGATCTCACAAATATATAAACACAGAAGTATGATTCGATTGTACGTGAGAGGTAATAGAATAGAAATGCAACATTTATTCAAGTTAATTGAATATCCAAAATATGTGTGTTGGAATAGAAAGCGTCAAAACTCAAATGTTACGAGAGATATTTTTTGGGCGCATCCAGATCCAGTGAAGTTGTTGAATTTGTTTCTGATTGTGTTGATTATGGACAATAAATACAGAATGTCATTACTTCAAATTATTGGTATGACATCAACAAAGATGGAATTTGTAGTTGGATTTACTTATTTGGAATGAGAGTAGGGAGAAAATTTTTATTGGGTATTAGAGAGGCTAAGAGAACTGTTTGTTACACAAAACAAGTTTCCTCAAGTAATTGTGATAGACATAGATTTTTCGTTAATGAATGCAATTGGTATTGTATTTCCACATGTTGTTAATGTGTTTTGCCAATTTCATATCGACAAAAATGTTAGAGCAAAATGCAAGCAATGTCTCTTAAAGGATAGACAAGAGTTAGTATTGAATATACGGATGGACATATGTGTTGCAGTGATGAAAAAAAAAGTATATCATGCGTTTGCACATGCTTAAGCAATCATTTGTCGATAATAAAGTGTTTGTTTACTATGTGAAAGAAACTTGGTTGACTCCTCATAAGGGAAGGTTTGTTGAAGTATGGACAAATCGAGTGATGCATTTGGGGAACACAACGACTTATAGGTATGTCATGTGACTCTAAAACTTTGATTTTGTAATTTAATTATATATTGTCGAATTGCTCAACGGTGACAATTTATATGTAATATAGGGTTGAGTCAGCTCATTGGAAACAAAAGTTAATGTTGGAACACAGCATGAGTGACATGTGTAAATATTTGGAGGCTATGAACAACATGATAAGGTTGCAACATAAAAAAATCAAGGGCTCGCTTCAAAAAAGTTTCTATGATGAAGAGCATGAACACATAAACTCATTTTGTCAGAGATTGAATACATTTGTATCAAGATAAGCTCAAACGCGTGTTGTTGAAGAATACGAGAAAGTTGAGTGGGAGGGTACTGAAAAATATGTATGTGGGTGCTCTTCAAAAGAATACACGGGTTATCTTGTGTTTGTGAATTGACACAATATAAATTGGTGGGTAAACCAATTCCTCTAGATTTTATGGATATTCAATGGAGAAAATTAAGCATGGAATGTGAACTAATCCAAGACACATAAGATGAACTCATCCCAGACATAAAAGATGAATTAGAGTTGGATATGTCTACAAAGATGAATGCCTTATGGAAACACTTTCGATTACTTGATGTTATAGGAAAACGAGTGTTGAAGAGTAAGGTGTGTAAACTTGCTTTTCCAACTAGAAGTTCAATGTGTCCCCCAACTTAAAAAGTTAAAACCAAAGGACGAGTGAATAAGAGTAAGGGTAAGAAGTCGAATGGATATGATATATATCGAGGTCCTTCTTACTTTGAGCATGTTAATGCAACATATTGTGGATATCTTGGTTCTTAACTAAATGTGCAAACACGAGAATGGGGTTGAATTGTGTTTCATAAAGTTAATAACTTTTTGTTAATTTGATGAAGGTTGGTTGGTTTTTATGAATTACTCAGATAAGAAGCAATCAAATTCAGAAGCAATAAACAATGAAAGCATAATTAATTCGACACATATATTTATCCTGGTTCACCAATTACTTAGCTAAATAGATAATTTGTATAAAATGTAAGGTTTAAAGTACAAATAGTACCCCGTAAAATTTTCTTCCTTTTACCATTATTGGAGAATCAAATTTAAAACAAGAAAGGTTATATTGTATTTTTCGGGGGGAATTTAAGGTTGTGATATTTTGTTTGAAAGGATATGATGGATCATCATTAATAATTAAATTTAAAAAAATAGGAGTTACTTAGTACCTAACCCAACTCAACCTTAAAATAAGCAGTTTGATCCAACTCAACCTACTATCCTAACATACAATTTTTTTACCACGCCCAACACAATCTTCCCTATATGGCTTATGTTTCGGTTTTGATCAAACTCATCCCAAACCGACCCACATACAATCATACTTTCAACATGTTATTTTATCACAATCACAAAAATAGTCTTTCATTTTAAAATGAAATGTTTTGACCTTTCAATTATCACATTTATTGTAGTTTTAATCTCAACTTAGATTTTCGTCATTAAAATGGTTATTTTTAGCACACAAAATGGTAATTATTGTCCCAATTGTAAATGTAAGGGAAAATATCACTACTGGAGTGAAAAATCACTATTTTTAGTCTAAAAAATGTCATTCTAAGGATATGAATTATGGTTGAGTTCAACATTACAACAAATGTGATAATTGAGAAACCAAAAAGTTTGATTTTGAAATATCGAGACAATTTTCATTAGTATGATAAACTAATCTACTAAAAGTACAATTAAATCTAACATTTTTAATTGATACCATTATACTCATCAACTTCACACAATCTTTGAATTTATAATTCATATTGTAGCATTTTTCTCTTATTTTTACCTTCACTTGCTTAATTGTAATAATTTAAATATTAATTTATTTTTTTTTTTTCCATTTGATATATATTAGTTAGGTCAACTACTAATTTTGTTATCAACGAGGTTGGATATAAGTGGAAGGAACTAGTCCTGCACAACATAACAAACCACTGTTTGAATCTCCATTGGGAGATGTACCAAGGGATTGGGCAAGGGGACAAATTTTATTTTGATAAATATTAAATAAAATTCAATCATAAAAGTTACTTCCTTTGTCTCTATATTTAATACTCCCTTGACAAAATCAGAGGAATTAAGATAGTGGATTATAATATTAAATTTATTGGTAATTTAAATTGTTTTATTAGTTTGTCCTTGGAGAGAGAGAATTGGTTTATGTTTTTAATGTAGTAAGATGTACCATAATTAGAGCTAGATAAGTAAAGAAATAACTAATGTAATTGAAAAGTGAAAAAAGATTTTACAAAGAATAACTAGAAAAAATCTCCAAAGAATCTTATATTTAAGGATGAATGTAATATATAATATAATTAATAAAATTTTAGTTGTATGTTTAAATAATAAAAAAAAAATAGTTTAGATAATAAATTATGTTAATGATGATGATGTAAACTATTTCCTCTAGTCTACGATAATTAACATATTAGTCTTAAATAATTGATTCTTTTAACTTGCATAGTCAAATTAATTATAGTTTTTCAAATGTATCATCTATTTAATACTAGATGTAACATTCCTTATTCAATATCTTCAATTGTGTATTTATAATAATTAATAATGATTAATACATAAATACTTTATTAAGATAATTTAGTACTAGTGTTGTTCTCTCTATTTTATGCATATATTTTTCTTAATCAATATAAAATGGTAAAATAGGTCAATTATTATAGAAGCAGGGAGTATATGTTATAAAGCTTTAGCACAAACAAACCATTGACACATAGACATCAATAACAATTTAGATTAGTAGAAGTGATTATATATAATTACATGTGTCGATATCGAATATTGAATGCTTCTTCAGTGAAAAATATTAAATTACAAAAATAATATATAATATAATATAGATAAAATTACATTTGTAATTATTTATCATATTTATGGTGTGTTTGGTTGGAGGGGTTTCAAGGGGAGGGGAGGTAATATTTTAAAAAAATGTTTGTACTTGATTCAAATTTTAAGAAGGGATGGAAGGGAGCAAAATCCTTCCTTAAAAAAATGTTTGTACTTGATTCGAACCTCTATAACATGTTGGTTGTCACCACATCCAGCACTATATATGTGTGTGTATAATTGCTTTTTTTAGAAAAAAAAATGAATTTGACTGTTTTAATCCTCTTGATAATCCAAAGCAAAGGAAAAAGAAGAGAATCCAAGAAAAAATTCAATGAAAACCAAATTGAAATGTGGATAAAAGGCTTTTAGTTAAGGCTATAGTAATGTTCCAAGTAAAAGTTAATTTTTAGAGAAATAAACTAAAAGCTAATTTGGTGAGCCACTTTATCCTATTTCTCAACATTGAATATTCAGGAATGGCCCCTATCATGACTACTAAGTCACAACTAATTCCTTAAGCTAAAAAGTACTTTAATTGAATCGGTTTTCATTTTTCTTATTTTAATCCCTTAATTAGAATCTATAGTTTAAGAGGAGTTGTTAGATTAAGTTGCATAGAAGTGGACAACAACTAAAGTCAGAAATCGGAAGACTTCTTAAATTTTTGGAACAAAAATAAATAGCTTTAATATATTTTTGGTTCTATTATATATTTCAATTTTTCTTTAATTTTAACCATGCAATATTTGATTTATGTTCAATTAATCCTTATTGTTGTTAAATAACTTAATTAATCTATATAATATAAACATTTATCATATATTTATTTATGTATAAACTATTTTTATAATAAAAGATAAATAAAAGTATAATGTTTCTATATAAGTTATTAAGTATTTTCCAAAATTATCTCAAAAAATATATAAAAATTAGATCAAAACAATTTATAAAATGTTAAAAAAATATATTATAAATAACAGAAAAAAATAAAACAAAGACTAAAATCAAATAAAAATATATTAAAAGGACAACTTTGAAATAGAAAAAAAATTAGGGACTAAACAAAAAAGAGAGAAATATTTACTTAGAAAAAACATACTTAAGCCAAAAAAGGCATTAGAATAATGAAAGCAACACTTCACATGTGTGGCATCATTTTATGTTTGACAAAGTAAAACCAATCACTTTCAACCCAGCTGCAACATTGCATGTATCCATCCATTTATGATTGTTAACAAATACCAACTTTCCATATTAAAGTACCAAAATAAATAATCCCTCATATCAATATGCATGGCCTATTCAATTTCATGGAAGGCCAACAACAATTTAACTGCTTCAAACTTTTGAAACTGTCAGCAAAACAAAAAACCAATTAACATAACTTGCAGTTATCAATCATCAATGAACACAAAAACTAAAACTAAAACAGTAACACTATTTTCTTTAGAAACCTCATTTCCTCTATGGCTTTGAATATGATCTGTCTTTTGTGTCTTTTTTTTCTTTTTCATATTTTTTCAATACCAACATGTTATTGCCAAAACAATTCTAATTCTCCTCAAAACATAGAAACTTCCTATCCAAATGAAACTTCACCTTCACCTTCTTCACCAACAAATCAATTACCACCATCATCACCTTCACCAACACCTCAAGGATCAATTGATGTATCAAAAAGTAGTTCATCGAATGGTAAGATAGCAAAAGCTGTGGCTGCAACAGCAGCAAGCACTATAGCTATTTGTGGTTTAATTTTCATTTTAGTTAGAAGGTTCTTAAGGAAAAGAAAGAGAAAATTAGAGACAAATAACAATGCTTTTGATGGAGATAGACAAGTTGTTGTGGCTAAAGGGAATGTTTTTGAAAGAATTGATGGAAATGTGAGAGGTTTGATTGTTGATGAAGATGGTTTGGATGTTATTTATTGGAGAAAACTTGAGGGGAAGAATTCAAACAAGGATCTTCATAAAGAGGTATTGAATAGTCCTAAAAATAAAGAGGAATTAGAAGATGAAAATTCAGTGAAAAATTCTAAGTCCATTCAAGAAATTCCACTTCTTAGAGGGGAATCTTCAGCCTCTAACATGAATATATTTCAAGAAGAGGATGAGCCTTATAGAATTGCAAGAATCCATCCTTCTACTAGTTTTCGCGACGGAGTCGATATAACAAGTGTTCAGATGAAAAGTCTGGTTGAGAAACCAGACTTTTCATTTGAACCATCCGTTCTACCATCAACACCATCAACCGTTTCTTTTTCCGCAGTTGCAGCACCACCTGCCCCTCCTCCAATTTCAGCTAAGAAGAGTCCAGCACCACCACCACCACCACCTCCTCAAATGAAGACAAGGGCTTTGAATTCATCATCAAAACATATCTCCAACAGCAATCAAAGAAACTCTTCAGGGAAAGGCATGCAAGAATCAAACAGTGATCAATTGAAGTTGAAGCCTTTACATTGGGATAAAGTGAATACTAATGCTGATCATTCCATGGTTTGGGACAAGGTCGATCGCGGATCATTCAGGTAATTCTGATGTGTTCAAATTCTTTAAATAAATGTCTATATGTAAGTTTTTGCGTTAACCATCTGGTTGGGTCTGATAATCTAAAGATTAGCCGAGAGATAAGTAAAGTCTAGTCAAAGATGATTTCAATCAGGACTTGAATTTGAATACTTTAGTTCATTAACCACTTGAAATAAATGTATATATTTTGATGGCTCAAGATTTGATTATATTGATCATCATAACAAGTTTATGAATTCATTACTTCAGGGTTGATCAAGATCTTATGGAAGCTCTCTTTGGTTACGTCGCAACGAACCGAAGATCGCCTCAAAGAAAAAGTGAATCAACAAGCCCAAGCAATGATGCCTCAACAAAAACATTCCTTCTTGACTCTAGAAAATCACAGAACATTGCTATTATTTTGAAATCTATAGTCATCTCACGAGACGAAATCATCGAGGCACTCATCGATGGAAAAGGCCTCAATGCAGAAACACTTGAAAAGCTTTCAAGAGTTTCTCCAACAGAAGAAGAGAAATCACTTATCCTTCAATATAGAGAAGATCCATCAAAACTTGCTGCAGCAGAATCATTCCTATATCACATCCTTAAAGCTGTTCCTTCGGCATTTGATCGCTTCAATGCAATGCTATTCAGATTGAACTATAACTTAGAAATTATGGAAATCAAAGATTATCTTAACACAATTGAATTAGGGTGTAAAGAGCTTAGAACTCAAGGACTTTTTTTGAAACTTCTTGAAGCAGTGCTTAAAGCAGGTAATAGAATGAATGCAGGAACTGTTAGAGGTAATGCTCAAGCTTTTAACTTGAATTCTCTTAGGAAACTCAATGATGTCAAAAGCAACAATGGAAAAACAACATTGCTTCACTTTGTAGTTGATGAAGTAGTCCATTCGGAAGGAAAACGCGCGGTTCTTAACCGCAGCGGAAGCCTAAACCGAAATAACAGTAGGAGCAAAAGCAACAACATTGACACAAATTTTGTTTCTGATGAACTAAGAGAAAGGGAATATACAATGCTAGGGTTATCAATTGTGGGAGGAATAAGTTCTGAATTTTACAATGTTAAAAAAGCGGCGAATTTCGATTATAAAAGTTTAGTTGGTTCAATTTCAGCACTGTCAAATAGGCTAGTTGAAATTGAAGAACTTGTTAACCAATGTGGGAATGGTGAAAGAGGGTACTTTGGAAAAGAAATGAAAAGTTTTATTGGAAATGCTGAGGAGGAATTGAAACTAGTGAGGGAAAAACAAATAAGTGTGTTGCAAGTTCTTAGTAAAACAACTCAATATTATGAAAGTGGTGGAGATTCAAAAGTGAATGGTGAAAACAGTTTTGAATTGTTTGTCATTGTTAAAGATTTTTTGGGAATGGTGGATCGAGTTTGCATTGAAATTGCACGTGACATGCAGAAGAAGAATTCCAAAGGAACAAATAAGTAGTGAGATTTTCAAGAACTACATTTGCAAATTCAAAAAGAGTATAACACTTGAAAATGCCCCATGAATTTTAACTATTGCTTAGAGTTTTGTTGTTTGGACCAAAGCTTTAATAGCAAGAAACAAATTATCATGGCATCAAAAAAGAGAGTTAGTCAATGGCCTACAACTTAAAGACTATGTTCTTCTCCTAGCCAATGAAAATTCACAAGTAGTAATGAGGAAGTTGGCTATGATTTTGCAATTCATAATTTATCTGTTATAGTTTTCATGTAAATTAACTTGGTTGTGATTTTCTGTTTTTGTACATTCACTTGTAATTTTTTATAAATTGATTTATTTTTGAAAAATGAAATGGATAAGATGGTGGAGCAATTGACTTGGCATATCTCATAGGTCACACAGAAGGGAACAAGTCTAATCAAAATACATTTGACTTCATGAGCCACTTCAAATCATGTCATCCACTATGTTGTTATTTTATCTTTTTTGCCTAAAGAATTAATCATCATTGCTACCAATTCTTTTACCTAGCCACATATTTGACGTAACTAGGTTTCCTATTTATTTTTTCATTTTTTAAATTTTCATCTTCAAAATTTAAATTATTTATATTTGCATCATTCTTAATAAAAACTAATATTTTGATAAATTTTTTTATTGAGTTTACTTTTTTTAGATTTAATATCAATTATAATTTGTTTCTGTTTTTTTTTTTTTCTATTTAAATGA
>JBBPBT010000623.1:5936432-5960021 GCA_037974875.1 Cicer bijugum
AAAATTTCTAAGTCATATTTAGTTTAATTATTTAATATTAAACTATTGGATCTTCGAAATTGAAATTTTTAAATAATAGTTAGTTAATTAGTTAAAATTAAATCTTATGTGATCATCAAAATTCGAAATTCTTATTCATATTTAGTTTAATTAAGTTAGATTTAACTTTGGATCATTGAACTTAGAAATTATGAATCATATTTAGTCTAATTATGTTAGATTGATCTTTTAGATCATCGAAATTAAAATTTATGAGTCATATTTTGTATAATTAGTTAAGATTGAATCGTTAGATCGTCGAAATTTAAATTTCTAAGTCATACTTGATCTTACTAATTAAAATTGAACTGTTAGATCGTCGAAATTTAAATTTCTAAGTCATAGTTGAACTAACTAATTAAGATTGAACCGTTTGATCATTGAAATTGAAATTTAAATTTCTAAGTCATAGTTGGTCAAATTAGTTCAGAATGAAATGTTGGATCATTAAAATTAAAATTTCTAAGTAATAGTCAATTTAATTAGTTAATATTGAACAATTACATCATTGGATAATTGGAATTAGAGTTTATAAGTCATAGATTATCTAATTAGTTAAGATTGAACAATTTGATCGTCGAAATTAAAATTTAATCGTTGAATCCGCAAAATTACAATCTCAAAGTCATAATCAATTTAAATAATTAAGATTGAATAGTTTGATTGTCAAAATTATAATTTCTGAGTAATAGGCAATCTAATTTTGATTAACTTGAATGTTTGTTCCATATATAATTTAATTAACTTGAATGTTTGTTCCATATTGGGTTTATATTGATGATGGATGGAACAAAACGTGAACGAAAATTTTTCTCTGGTTCATTTTCTTATTTTTTTTTAATAAAAAATTTTTATTTTCCTTTTTTTCTTGGTGATGTAATTATATAGAACAAGCAAAACAAATTTTCTTGGAGGTGATACATTTTTTTTCATTTTTCAATAATAATTCAAAATAGATTAATGAAGTTAATTAGATGTTTGTAATTTAGTTGATGAGTCAGCCTAAGTTATGTATTATCATCCGTGACACATCATCAATTTGTCTCTACTTTATTAAAAAAAATCAGACGAAGAATCAAGTTAATAGTGTTTTGAAACTTAAAGGTCAAATTAAAATAAATTTTTTTATAAGCACCAAAATCAAAGTAACACTTATTTACAAAGACCTTTTTGTATATTTAAGTCAATATTTTAGTTTCGATAATTCAATTAATTA
This sequence comes from Cicer bijugum, assembly GCA_037974875.1. NCBI lineage: Eukaryota > Viridiplantae > Streptophyta > Magnoliopsida > Fabales > Fabaceae > Cicer > Cicer bijugum. Next base: position 5,937,688 of record JBBPBT010000623.1, read on the forward strand.
AATTATAACTTTAAAATTCTAAATTTGATTATTAAATAACGTAATTTTGTATTTCAATTAATATTAATATGTCATATATAAATAAATAACTATTTAAATTTTATATAAATATATATATATATGCTATATTATAGTTTTTTAGTCTTAAAAATTTTGAGCTGATGTAATATAAGTTAGATTTGATAACATTGTAGTTTGATGGTAATGTATTAATGATTGAGTTTTAGGATCATGGGTTAGACCCTAAAACATTAATGATTTTGTGAATTTAAAACATTATCTAAAAATTTAGCCGAAAATCAAAATAATAAAGTAAACAAATTCAGAAATAAATACAAAATATTAAGGGGAACAAAAATTATACAACTCGAAATAATTTTTAAAAAATGTTAGTATAATTAAATGACGACTGATATACAATAACTAAAAAATGTATCTACACAATTGTTATGGTAGACCACTATTACTAATACTGTTGACATGAAATTGCCTTTCTTACAATTAGCTAAAGCAATTAACTTCACCCCAAAAAAAAAAAGTAAAATTAAAGAATGTACCTTAGAAGTTTTTGACTAATTGAAAATTTTCTAAATCGACTTAAATGTTTTTTTACTATGTACTTATCCCACATTCTCTCCTCCATAATGAGAGATGTGCAAAGAGTTGCTAGCAACTTTTTTGTTATTCCCTAATAATGGAAGTAATTTTCTTGCCAGAGAATGAGGAGAAAATTTTACTTATAGTTGAATAAATTTTGGTGTGAGTTGATGCTGACCTTGAACTTTTAGAGGTAGAAATTTGGGATGCTACATATAAAGGGTGTGCCTGTTTCTTCATCATTTTTGCTGCATGACAAACTAGGAATAATACTCACCAATAATAAAAATGGTGATTTGATATTTTTGAAATTTCTGAAAATGCGATATTGTTAAATCAATTATAATTCATTATTTGTATTATTTTTAAAAGACATTACCTTTATTTCTGAAATACTACATTTGAAGTAATGTATTGATATTGTTAAATCTTGTTAAAGCTTGTTATGATGGACAGTGAAATGTCTTTACACCAGTGCATATCAACTAAAGTCATATTATTTTATGTTTATTGATCAAAGTAAAAATAAAAACAGGAACATAGGAAGGATAAAAAGTCTTAAATATCCAAATTTCTATTGATGTTCGGCGTTTTTGTTATGGCTTTTTTGTAAAATAATTATTTTTCAAAAAAGGATAAACACTTTTGAAAGTTTGTGTGTGTGTTTGTTACTGTTGGAAAAAATCAGAGATAATTAGCGCAATAATTATCTCAATAATGTGGAATATTTTTTCCCCACCTATGCAGATAAATGGTTAAACAGAAAATAATAACAGAAAAATTAAATATGAGATAAACACAATTTTAACGTGGAAAACTTCTCTCAAATTGAGAAAATAAAAATCACATACTAGTCCAGTAAAATCTTCTACTATAATAATTAATGCATACGCCCAGAGATATGCATACACTAAAGTAGATATGCCAAAGTAACTGTCAGAAGATAAAACTACTCAAATTATATATTAAAGTAACAAACTCAGTGGTAGGAATAACATACTAAATTTGTAGAACCAAACTCTTAATTTTCTTCTCTGGCAACCGTTCTTCTTCGTTGTCTCTTTTTCTGTCTGTTGGTAGGAATAACATACTAAATTTGTAGAACCAAACCCTTAATTTTCTTCTCTGACAACCGTTCTTCTTCGTTGTCTTTTTTTCTGTCTGTATTCTGGTTCTTAGGGATTAAATTCCTTTTATTACTTTCAAGTTGACCAAGTCTACTAAAACTTTTTTTTTTTTTTCAATAATAATACTATTAATAAAATTAGTGAGTTCTAGTTGGAGAGTGAGTCCACCCAACACTCTGCACTAAACAAATAACAACAAAAGAAAATTTTCATTAAATATGTATCAGAGGTCAAATACACCTTACAAGTCATTCAGGTCATTTACTTCAAATGTAGTATTTCTTTATTTTTTTTATGCATTCCATATTCTCGGAATTACCTTTCCTTCTAAAGTTTCCAAGGTAAATGCTTTTGTTCCTGTTTTTGAAAGAATACGATATGGGTCATTCATAGGTTGGCACTAATTTTCCTTGCCCTGCATTCTTCGTGCTGACATATCCTCTCCAGAGAAATAAGTCCTCTATTTTGAGTTTGCAAGGCTTCACCTTCTTGTTGTACTTGACTGTCATCCTTTCCTTGATGACGGCTTCATCGAGGTTGGCAATGTTCATGTCTTCATCTAGCATGTCAAGTTCTTCCTGTAGTGCTCTTTCATTTTTAGTTCTACTTAAGATATATGAGGTCCTCCAACTGAGTTCTCCAATTTTAATTGGGATTACAGCTTCAGATCCATAAGTCGAAAAGGAATTTCACCTAAGGTGGAGTGTGGTGTAGTTAGATAAGACCAAAGAACATATGGCAACTCTATAGTCCAATTTCCTTTAACTTCACCCAATCTTCTAATCCCCCGTAATATCACTTTGTTGATGTTTCGACTTGTCCGTCGATTTGTGGGTGTTCCACATAAGTGAAATGCTAAGTAATCCCAAGGTTAGTCATTAAGGTCCGAAAAGATTTGTATGTGAACTAAATTCCATTGTTAGTGATTACTACCTCGAGTATGCCAAACCACATAAAAATATTTTTCTTGAAGAAACATAGTATGTAACCAAATAGATCTTAGCCAAATGTTTTACTTGCCAAAGTGCTAATAGAAATGGTCCAAGGATATCATTTCACCAAAAAAATAACCCGCAGTCAATACTCTCTCCGGATTGGTCAAATCGAACTTGCATTTTGACAAAAACACATCCAAAATGGCTAATCTAAAGGTATATTTTGAAAAAATTTGAAAACATATAAGGGCTAGGAGAAGAAGCTATCAAAGAGAAGCTTTAATATCCTAAAGATGTACCTACAATACTGCTTTCACTTTATGTGCAGACAACTGAACTAGGAAACATAGAGCCATAAACTAGAAACATAAAATCAACACGACCCAAGTAAACTAAAGTATCTGCATCAATAATTCAATCTGCAAAGAGGTACAAAATTTCAGAAATGGTCCCAAAAAACATGAATTCTTGACACCCAAAATTAATAGTGTGTAATTGAAACAAAATCTGATGGGTACATGAAAAAATAATGACATTTCTCCACCAATTGTGGAACACATTCAAAAAAAATTGAGCACAGTGAACTCTTCCAATTAGCATTACACCACCAATTGCATGTATAATCAATTAAAATATGGGTCCCTCCAAAATTACATGCTAAATGTTTAGGCCGCCACATTGCTACTCACGAATAAATTTCATATACAATTAGGCAAAGCTTCACCAATAGACAGAGAGATGTTCTGCTGCTAAACAACCTTTTATTCTTCATTATTTTGATTGGTCTGTAACCGAGGGAAGAGGATATTCAAAGGATAAAATTATCATGGCAAAGTAGCTTTTACTTCTTTCCTATCAGGGCCAAATGCCTGCAATTCAAAATGTCGCTAACAGTAAGATTTTAATAAACACAATTTACCAAGTTACATTAATTATATCCGCTTCTCTTCATCGTGTAACCTTAACAACCAGGGATCCTGTCCTTCTGTTTAGTGAAGCTTTATAACTATATAAAACACAATCTAGACAAATATTATCCATTTTTCTACAAATTATAAAGTATTTCCTGTTATGCTAACAAATATCTGTACTTATGGAGTAATATTCTCCACAAGTTTTATGCAAAGGATTGTTGAATCTGTCATACATAGTCTGATATGCATTGGCTTGTTTATACTCAAATTTATATAACATGAGGTATTTTCAATGAAATACATGAAAGGATAAGGAGTAAAGAGTAGGGATGAAATAATTTTACCTCGACCCCTAAACCTTTAACATATACATTGGTATATAGATCAGATGGGTCAGGCATTTGACTTTCCTGGAAATATAAGAAAATAAAACAGAACTCAGATTGTAAAGAACATACAAATATGTGGGATACTAAGGATAGTATAGTATGAGAAAAATAAATAAATAAACCAAGGTTCTTACCTTTGCTTTGGCAATGGCTTCGTCAACTTCTTTTCTTGCTTCCTTTTCAATGTCCTAAAAGAAGAAATTGCACAATATTTTTAGCAATTAAACTATAATGGTTCATTAAAGAAAATGGAAAATGATAGGCACTACAGCTTCTGAGGGGCCCTGCCTCCTTCCCTGTCCAATCTAAAGCTCCCAAATACTCTGTTAAAGCCCTAACTTAAACACTAAAAGTCTGCCCCTCACTCTGCTTTTAATTATTTACTTTTAACATATAATTCACACCCGACACCTTCATTACTACATCCTGCCCCATGGTAATTCTGTTATTCCATGCCTGTTAGAATATACAATAATCTCACATCTCATGATATTATGTTATATTGGTTTATCTCCTATGATCAATATATAATCATAGGGTATCTTAGGTTATCTTCTAGAACTAGTTTTCATATTTCTTAGTTAATTATCATTATCTATTTCTTGATTTTCCTATTTACTCAAGTTATTATCAATAATATCTCGGGATTAGTGTTTAGTTTTTGTATTAAGCAATAATAATCAACTTAGTATCAATAATATCCAAAGCTCTTATTATTTCTCTCCTTTAATTTAAATTTAAAATAAATAACATTGACATGGTATCTAGAGCTTGGTTTGATCCTCTGACCTGCCTCGTCTCTATTATGTTGCCAAGTTTCAAATCTTTGAGAATGTAGTAATAGTTGCATTTAACATTTATTTTACTAAACCCTCGTCTTTTTATTATTAATTTATACCGGTTTCTGTCTTCTTTTCTTCCGGTGTCATCCTTTCTTTGGCGTGTTTTCAATTGTTTTCAAACTCCTCAACCGCAATTGTCATTGTCCACCATGGTTTTTCTGGCAACCTTTTCGGAAACTAACCCATCCATGACGATTGCCTCCTTGAGATTGGTCAGTCCCTAAAAGATCACCACCGACAACCTCTTGACACACATATATAAGCAACTATAAGTTCTTGCACTCAAATCCCATCATCGTCATCTGTTGCCACCATTGTGGCAGCTCTTCAAGGCAAAGTGGTCACCTTCCTCTGTCAATCCCAGTCTAGTGTTTCAACCTAAATGCACTGACTACATCTTTGTCTCAGATGCATTGGGCTCGTCTCTGTCCCAGAAGCAATTTTGATACATGGTTTTAATTAGTTTGAAGCTTCCAAATGTAGAATTGAGAAGGGCAGAGCTTGTTTAAGTTGATTGCTTTCCATGAAATTTCGCAGGCTGATGATAACTCCAGCTATCTTTTCGTCGATTCCCTTTGAGTCCCGCATACTTGAGTTGCCTTCCAAATCATTATTTTTATTTTCGTTGAAATATATTATTTTCTCGTAACAAGCTAAAGCTTAGTAAGTTTTAGCTTAAGGGGGAGTGTTAGAATATAAATAATCTCATAATATTATGATATTATATGTCAGATTGGTTTATCTCCTATGATCACTTTCTAATCTTAGAGTATCATAGATTATCATCTACGATTATTTTACATATGTCTCAGTTATTACCATTATTTGTTTCCTGATTTTCCTATATATTTAGGATCATGAGTCTTGTATCATAAATAGGGATTAGTGCTTAGTCTTTTGTATTAACCTATTACCAAGTTATTAACAATAATATTCAAAGCACTTATAATTTCTCTCCTTTAATCTAACATCCTGAACATCAATAGTACCTGTACTAAATATTCCCTTAAGCCTTCATTCTATGTGAGAAGCAGAATAGACAAGTGGCAATAGGACATTGGAGTGGTGTACTGGATAATTTGAGTAATCAAGGGGAGTGGCTGAAGCTACAGGGCATAGAATGCATAGGTGCTTTCTCTGATATTCCCTTTCTTTATTTTCTGCATTGTCTGTTCTTGTGCGGAGCTAATCTTCATTTCTTTTACAAGTTAAAATCAACTCTTATCAAACTGGTATCAAAGATCTCAAACCTTGGGAGCCAGCAAATAGGGACATCATTCAGGTGCCCATTCAAGAAATGACACGAGTTCCAATGTAGACAATAGATACATAATATGGAATTGAACTATTGAAGGAGTGACCAAGTAGGTAAGGGAAGTGAGAGTGGTGATATAGCAACAACAAATTTCATGAAAGATAAGATCTGTGAAGGGAGGACCAGCGAGAAGGGTTGCAACATATTTCAAGGAGAATCAAATAGAAACTAAAATTGCAGAATTAGAAAATCACACAAGAGGAAGTAATTGACTGAAGCTTGAGGAAGTGTATTCTTTATGAAAGAAACTGAATTACTGCAGAGCGCTTAATAATGGGCCTGAATGGACGCTAGTCTGTTGGCCCATATTTGTCCGCATTCAAGAGTGAGGTCCTATCAGCATCCCTATGTATTGGTTCCAGAGTGGTGGGAGCTGCAGACAACAACGGCGAGTTGGTAGGTATGGATGGATTGAAAGATGCAGGGAAGGCTAGCAGATACTCAGGTCAGAGGATCTTGATTTGTTAATGGTGATGACTCAAAAAGTGGAAAAAGAAATGGGACACAGGGATGATCTAACAATTCTTTAACCTGAGGAACTAGGTAGCAAACAATAAACCCGTAGAGGAGGAGATACAACCACAACATTAGAGGAACTATGTGGGGCCGTTGTTATGAAGAAAAAAATTGCAAAGGTAGATGAAAGTGGATACTCGTTTCTGCAACCTTCATATCTCCTCCTATCTACCAATTCTCTCTAACAACTCTTTTTCTGATTTTCACTTTTTGGGCCCTAATAAATTCCATGAAAACTAATATACCCAAATATTTAAAAGAAACCTATATTATTTCATGAAAATCACAGTAATAATCTTAAAATAAAAAATTAATTCAAACCTAAGATTCCCTACTTAATAATAAAGAAAACTGTTTCTATTAATGAACTTATGAAAAGCCAGAAAAAATCAAAGACCAGTATAAAGAGGAACCCAAGAGTATTTTATACAAAATAAACACAAATATATCACATTTAACAATAGTTAAGCATGAATTCAAACTTCCTCCAATCACCTTTAGTTCCTTTTCAGTAGCAATGTCGTGAGCCAAAACCAGCTTTCTTACTCTCTCAATTGGATCACGCTCCTGTAATAATAGCCAAGAAAAGGGAGAGAACAATGAATTCCTCCATTTAATTAAACAACCAGGACATTTGTTGTTGCTGATAGTGATATACCTGTCTAACACCACTAATTTCATCACGTGTGCGGTATGTGCTGCCAGGATCAGACATGGAGTGGCCATGGTATCTGTATGTGTCCATCTCAAGAATCTGGACATTATAGTCAAGAGAGAAAACAATCATAATCTAACAGAGTAACCTGTGATACTTTAATCAATCAAAATTAAACAAATTTTGGTAAGTTTTAAAAATGAATAAACAGCAAGTAAATTTACTCACAAGGGGACCATTCTTCAAAGCATGTTCCTTTGCAAATTTGCAAGCTTGCTTTACAGCAAGAACATCCATGCCATCTACCTGTACAAAGTATATATATTTATTCAAATTTTTCAGAAGGGTTGTTTCAGAAAATGCTACGATATACTTATATTTGATTAGCATGTGTATATACAGAGAGCCACACATGCCGTCCTATACACCCACAGGCCACAACCATACCCATAAAGTATCTGTCCAAGCAACGATAGTAAAGACTTATATGTCAAACCAAATCAAACATGCCTAAAGCATGCATAAATCTACATATCTAGGCATGAAAAAAGAACACTTCACGTGATGACAAGAAAGGAGCCAAACAAGAAGAACCCAAAAAAGCACCAACAGAAGAACAAGAAAATCACCAGGCCATACCATGTCCATCACTCAAAACCTCATTAGGAATTTACATCCCAGACTAGCTAAATTGAGCAATAAAAGATACGGTGCACAATCTTGTAACGACATGCACACAATACATCATATTAAACCATTATAAAAAAAAAAAAAAAGTTTGAAGAAATACATTTCATGAATAGTATAAAATGCAAATCCTTGAAGTCGCAAAACATTGTAATCAGAACACACAATACTTCCCATGCAACCACAAGTAACACAGATATTACTGTGTTGGGCACCCACTTAAATCACCTAGGTCATCAACCATAATCTAGCCACAAATCTATACGTTGAACTAAGAAAGAACAATTGCATTGCATCCCACAGACAACATAGCAATAAACCATTTCAAAAAATAAACTATGCTACTACTCCTTCCTAGAAGATAACAAATAACTATGCATTAACATAACAATACATTATTAAAAAGTGATTCCAAAATATATGCAACTAACAAAACCTCAACAACAACACATCACACCAATATCAAAATTTCTTAATCTCCCTAACCTTCAATCCAGGAGCATAATCCCCACGCTTGTAATAAGCAGGACTCTTAGCAGATCTCCACTCTGCAGTCCCCATTCCATCTGTTACACAAACATAACCAAAAGTCCAAAACAAAATCAAAATCCAAAAACAAAAAAAACTCATCATGTAAACTCATTAATTAACCAAACCAAAATAAAAACCCACATCCAAAATCACAAAAATTCATCATGAAAGCTCGTTAATTAACCAAACTAAACCAAAAATAAATAAATAAACTCATCATGTAAACTCGTTAATTAACCAAATTAAGCCCAAAAAAAAATTAATACAAAAACTCATCATGTAAACTCATTAATTAACCAAACCTAACCAAAATCCCAATCCAAAATACAAAACTGATCATGCAAACTCGACAATTAATTGAGTCAAAGAAAAAAGTAAACAATTAATTATCGCAAAGAGAAGAACTCACAATGGTTATTCTCACAAACCAAAATTGCAGGAAGATCCCAAAGAGCAGCAATATTAAGCGCTTCAAACAACTGACCCTGATTAGCAGCACCATCACCATACAAAGAAAAAGTAACATTTGGATCTTTACTATATTTCTGACCAAAAGCCAATCCAACACCAAGTGGAACCTGAGCCCCAACAATACCATGACCCCCATAAAACCCACCTTCCTTCCTATAAAAATGCATCGAACCCCCTTTCCCCTTGGAACAACCATCCTTTCTCCCCATAAGCTCAGAAAAAACCTCAATTAGGGTTCCACCTCGGCATAAAAAGGTACAATGATCACGGTAAGCGGTAATCACACAATCTTTTGAATTAATCGCCGCTTCCATTCCGACGGCAACAGCTTCCTGTCCGTCGTAGAGATGGCAGAAACCGCGGATTAGCTTGGCCTTGTAGAGCGAATCGGCAGCGATCTCCATCCGACGCATGAGGACCATGTCGCGGAAGAAGGACATGAGTTCAGCAGTGGTTGTTTCGACGGAGCGTGAGGGCGCATCGCAGTTGTGGGCGGTGAACGGGATAGAGGTTTCGATCGTTAGGGTTGTGTCGTTAGAGATGGAACGATGTCGTAGTGAGGAGAAGATGGATGGGATGAGAAGGTTGTTGGATCGGAATGGGGATGCAATGCGTGATAGTGCCATTGAGATCTGTCAGTTAGTTAGTTACTGGAAATTGTGATGTAGTTGAATTTATTTAATAAGAAAATGAATGGAATGGTTATGATGAATTGAGGGAGTGAGGTATTGGAAGAAGAATAAGAAATGATTAGATATTAGATTTAGAGGGGGTTAGGTGAGGAATGAGGAGAGGGGTCAAATGAGGGGTGCTATGCGAAAGAGTGAGATGACCCAGAGGAGTGAGGGTAAAAAGAATATAGGGGATTTCTTTTTTTTTTTTTTTTCCGATTTTGATCTCAACACTACGTTTAATTGGATCGCACTACTATAGTATAATATGACTAATGCGCATGTAAATCTTTGTCAGTGTGATTAAGAAATGAGGTCAATTTCCATATTAACATAAAAGTGATAGTATTAACGGTTTAATCATTCTGATTAACTAATACATATGATAGTATAAAATTATTTTATATTATTAATGTATTATTTTATTTTATTTTTATAAAAATATTTTTTTAAGAAATAAATTCAACTTTAAAAATATTTGGACATATATTAAATATAAAAATAAAAAATGGTGGCAGTTCATCTTTCTTTAATGTTTACTCAAAATATATAAAAACAGTATCAAATTGAATCTTCTCATAAATTTCAAAAATGTCATTTTTTTACTATTGAATCTCACACGATAAAAAATCGAGAATCCTAAGGGCTAGAAGACAAATCTATCAAAAATTAATTAAGAAATAATTTAGTCGTATCGCTTAATCATTTTTTCTTTTAATGTTTTGTTTTTTATGTATGGGGTGACAAATATTGTGTCCAAACAAGAATCTCTTTTTATTTTTTACAAAATAGTTAAGGATTTTAAGGATGTTTTAAATGAAGTTGATTTTAACCGGCGTTTCATGTCACGAAAAGCCTATCCATGTTCGTGATTGTAGTGATGCAGAATTTATTTTTCATATTAATCTATTATTAATGTCATAAATATATAATAAAAATATATTATATTAAAAATAATAATACAATTAAAAAATGCATTAAAAATTAAAATGATCGATTATTTTAAAATAAACTTTTTTACAAATAAATTAACTATTTTAAAATAGATGGAGTATTTTTTGTTATTTAATAAGCCAATAAATAGGTAATTCATTATAACTAAATCAAGCACAAGATGTGCTTGAAAAAGAAATATTACAAAATCAATTGTCTACCATACTCATGTTCACTCACCTTTATTTCCTAAGCACTAGTTAAAATATTATAAAATATTTTTGATATTATATTAGGGTATCTAAAATTATTTTTTATGATTAAATTATAATTATAGAGATGTCTTAGAGTATATTTTATTATTATTATAATTTTTTTATTTAAAATTGAGTTTATGTATCTCTATAAATAGATATTAATATTGAGTCTTTTATAATTAAGTTGACATAAAACTATTACCAATAATATTCAAGCTCTTACTATTTTTTCTCCACCTTTTATATAAAATCCCACAACTTCAACATAGTATCTAAAATCTAATTTGATCTTCCTTAAACTATCTTGTCACTATTTCAGTTTCGAGTTATCAACAGTTTGGGAATATAATTATAGTTTCTCTTTTATGGTGTGATCATTCCTTTTTCGGATTGTTGTCACTTTTGCCTAAAATCTTCGTTGTCATTGTTGTCTACTACTCCTTCCGTCTATTGTCGTTGCTAGAAGAGTTGTCCAACAAGTTTTTCAACATAACCATTTCCATTGTGTGTGGAATCTCTTAATCTACACACCCCAATTTTTTATGGCTAAAAGTTTCTCCACGTGTCTCCAAGATTCGCCCCGTTTATCCCACGTGTCGCCACTAACAGCCTCAACCAAAGGCGTGTCAGTCTATCTTTCGCCACAATGTTTCAATTGTCCAAATTAGATTTTTCACTCTTGATTCCATATTTGTTTTTAGTTATTTATTTTGAACCACAGGAAAAACATGTGGCTTTTTTTCAATGTTTATCATGTAATTCAGTTCTTACTAACATATTATATCAGTGGCTTCTATTCCCATCGATGATCATTCTAGTGATGTCTTTTTTTCATTGACAAAGCATATTAGTGATGACTTATTTTTACATTGGTGGTCATTATGAGAATGTCTTTTATTTTCATGACTCACACTTTAGCTTGGAAATTTGTGTTGTGCATTGGCATCATCTTTGTCCCAGATGTATTGGTCTCTCATCTCTCTATTGAACACATCTCTCTTTTAGAAGCATATTCAAATTTAAATATTTTGGATCTATGATATTATTGGTTTGAAGCTTCTAAATGCAATATTATAGAAGAACGAACCTTGCTTTGTTCAATTACTTGCCACAAATTTCTCTCAGATTGATGATAATTAAAGTTATCTAGTTAGGCTATCTGTATAACAATTATCTCCAACTTCACCTGCATCCCTAAGATATATTTCTATGTTGTAGAGTAATATATTGTTTTCTTGTAACAAGTTAAAGCTTAGTAAATTTTAGCTTGAGAGTGACGGTTAGAATAATAGAAAATATATTATAATATGTTTTATATTATATTTAACTATCTTGAGTTATTTTCTATGATCAATTTATAATCATAGAGATATCTTAGAATATCTCTCATTATTATTATGATGTGATCTTGATTTATGATTGAGTCTATGTATCTATATAAATATAGATTAGTATTAAGTCTTTTATAATCAAGTTAACATAAAACTATTAACAATTATTTTATGTGCTCCTTTTATTTAAAATCTCACAATTTCAACACACCTCAAATGATTGTTACACCATTGCAAGTAAACGTAGTTAAAATCTCTACCATACACGTCTTAAGACAACCTTGAACTAAGATCTTAACATTATCAATAATAAGATTCACATTTGAAATTTGCTAATTGAAAATGGCCTCATTTCTTACTTCTCATATGGACCATATAATACCTAACCACAATACATAGTTATTGAGCATGAGCACTTACGTTATTTGAAAAAGCACCTAGCACCCCTTATTACTTCAAAACACCATACCATACTATCTCAAACCGAAGGCAATCAAAAAATAAGTAACCAGTTGTTTCTACCTTCAAATAATCCCCTCGACATTGTTGAAAATCAATTTGTATAATATGGGGATGAAACAAATTTTCGACCACTTGTTTTGAAACAATTGTTACACAAATAATGCCATTCATCAATTGCGTTAGCATGCAAGTGGACTTTCGCTAACAACCACTTATATTTAGAGTTGTAAAAAAAACCTCAAACTCCAAGTTTTCATTTAAAAAATTTCTTACTAAGCCACTAATATTAGACTCATTAAAATATATTTTTTTTAAACTCATGTCCATTATTTTATTGGGTTTTAGGAGCTTATAAATTCCCAATATTTTGTTAATTTTGAGTTTCTTTTTTTAAAAAAACATTGAAATTTATTTTTTTCTTCAAAAAAAATTTAAATCATTTTTTTTTCAAAAAAATTTAAATCATTTTTTTTTTCAAAAAAATTTTTGAGAAAATTTTTTAATTTTTTTTAAAGCTCAGACCCATTATTTTATTGGGCTCAAGGAGCTAATAGGCCCCAAAAATATTTAAATTATTTTTTTTCTCAAAAAATTGTGAGAAAAATTTTAAAAAAATTCTTGAAAAAATATTGATTATTTTTCTCAAATTAAAAAAAATGAAATTTTTTTATCGATGAATTTTAAGAAAACAATTATAAAAAAAAAATTGTCGAATTTTTTTAAAAAAAAGTGGGTCTATAGGCCCACTAAACCAACAAAATTTTAGGAGCTTTTTAATGTTGAGAGCTTTCTTTTTTGGGGGCTTGGATTTCATACCCCACTAATTGGACTTATACCCTCCCAAATTGTTAAAACTCAAAACTATCCCTTTAATTTTTAATCATTAAATGGTAAAAAAAATTACTCTAAAATCTAACACTCTCAACCAAATATCCGGTAAGTAAAAAATTGAAATTTTTTTATTGGTGAATTTGAAGAAAACAATTCTAAAAAAAACTGTCAATTTTTTCAAAAAAAAAGTGGATAGATAACTCCTAAACCCACAAAATTTTATGAGTATTTTAGTGTTGGGAGCTTTCTTTCTTTTGGCCTTTTAAGAAAGCTCAATTTCATACCCCACTAATTGGACTTATACCCTCCCAAATTGTTAAAAATTCAAAATTATCCTTTTAATTTTTTATTAGTAAATGGTTAAAAAAAACTTACTTTAAAATATAACCCTCTCAAACAAATATCCAGTAAGTAAAATTTTCCGCCTAAAAATTTGGTACAAAATTTATAACTGCAAATTTCATTTTTAAAATTTTTGGTTACACAATTTGTTTACCAACAAATTTCCAGTACATTATTTATACTAACGGAAAATTGTACTTTGAAATTTTCGATAGTTAATTTTATAATATCGGAAGTTTCAAAAATAACAATTACTTTTACTCAAACAGAAATTTCAAAAATCCGATATGTATTTTTTTTTAATTTTTTTACTTTTTTTTTTTTGAAACAGGAATAAAAAAACATAACCATTATGTATAGATTTGACTGAAGCATTTACAACTTATCAATTTTTTAAAAAGGTATCATATCATAGGCAAGAGAGATTGTTTCGATAAATTCAACAAGAAATTTGAAATTTATGATAATTATGAGTCAATACCGAAAATTTTATTTACTTTTGAAATTGTCGGGAGTTTCACCCGAAAATTTGAAATTTTCAGTATTGAAAACAAATTATCAAAAATATCAAATTTCCAGATGAAACATCCAGAAATTTCAAAAATGAAATTTTCTGTATTGAAAATGACTACTGAAAATTTGGTTCCTTATGAAATTTTCAATGCAGAAATTTTTTAAACAAAATTTACTTTCTTGGAAAATATAAATTGTGATGGTATGATGACACTTTTTGATTTTTACAGTTTATTTAAGACTGTTTTAAGCAACTAAATCTTTCTCACACTTTCCACCCTTGATCTCCTTAGGTATCCAACAAAGCCAACATAAGATATACTTTCTCCTCTTTTTGTAACGACAAACTAAATATAACTATCAAACCTCTCTCTCTCAAAATTTCACCCTCAAACCAAGAATCGGTTCAAAACAACACTCTTTCCCCTTCCATACTTGTTAACTAACACCTTATACTAAAGACCCTTTAACTCGACCTTTAACCTTCAACATCACTTCTCCAACAATGTCACATTTAGAGCTTTGAAATCTTGAACACTCAAGCTTCTCGTTACACAAACACAAAATCAAGTATTCATAAATAAATAAAAAATAAAAAACTATTATTTATTTAATATTTATTGAGTATCTTGCTAAAATAAAAATAATATTATGAGATCAAAATTTTGATGACTAATATGGTCAATTGATTTTTGTATATTTTTATTTTGTAGAGCAATATGTTGTTTTCTTGTATCAAGCTAAAGCATAGTAAGTTTTAGCTTGAGGGAGAGTGTTAGAATATTAAACAATATATTATAGTATATTATATTATCCTAAAGTATATTGAGTTATTTTATATGATCAATTTATAATCATAGAGATATCTTAGAATATCTCTCATTATTATTATTATTATTATTATTATTATTATTATTATTATTATTATTATTATGTGTTATTAATTTAGTATTGAGTCTATGTATCTATATAAATAGAGATTAGCATTGAGTATTTTGTAATCAAATTAGCATAAACTATTATCAATAATATTCAAACTTGTAAGAACAGAGGTGCACCTAAGATAGGGTGAATTAGATGTTTAGAAATTTTCTTGTTTTCAGAGATTTAGTGATCAATTTTTTTGATTAGGATAGTGTATAGCAAAAAGTAAATGACAGAAAAATAATGAACACAGCGATATTATCTTAGTTCCCTTTATTACCAAGGGTACATTCAATCTACTTGCACACTACAAGAGATTTTTCCACTATCATTAGAATATGTACAAATCTTACTCTAGGATCTCTACTACAAACTTCTAACACACTTCTTAAGATATCACACCACTATTTTATATTAGAATACTTAAAGAAAGTACACCACTTTTTTTAAATACAATACAATAAATTCAATGATTTTTCAGCAAATATTCTTGACTAAGAATAAGAGTATAACAATTGCACAATGATATCAATCCGATATTATTTCAAGTATACTAGAAAATATTTCTCAATGATATGAAAATGTATTGCCAATACTTGAAATATGAAAAATAACTTTAAGAATATTTTAGAAAATTGTTAAAAGTTTTGTAGTAGGATTGATGCGTTTAAAACTGAAGTTATGAGATATTTATACTCCATAGACATCACTTCAGATCAGTGATCATTGTTCCTAGAGGTTTGATGAACATATGCAATGATCCAGAACCATTTTAGAATTGAAAAATTGCATTGCTTCACAGTTGTATTCGGTTATAACTTGTGTGTAGTTGAATAAACTTTTGTAATGTTCAGTTTTTATTCAAAATGTCAATATTGTATTCGAATATGAAACCTTGTATTTGAATACAACTGAGTGAATTTTGCCACTAACTTGTTGTTGTATTTGATTACACCAAGTTGTAGTCGAATACAAATGTGCAGTCTTAGCTACTGATATAACACTTGTATTCGACTATATTATTTCGTAGTCGAATACAAATGTTCAATTTTAGCTACTGACTTAGCATTTGTATTCAGTTACACCATCTCGTAGTCGAATACAAATATTCAATTTTAGCTCCTGATTTATCACTTGTATTCGGCTACAATATGATGTAGTCGAATACAACATTGAATTTTGTCAAAAACTTTATTTTAAAACATTGTTTATGTATTTTTGACACCTTAAAAATCCTTTTGATGCATACGCTAAAATGAAAGGTTCTCGTTATTTGAAATGATAGAATTAAGATTGCATCATGTATCTTTACATTAAAAAATTTCTAGTATGTTTGACCATAATTGACTTCGATGATTTGTTCTTTGTCTTCATAAAAAACACAAGTGTTTTACAAAATTCTTATTATTTTATATGAACTTTTTATCTAAAATCTCACAACTTCAACACACTTCAAATGATTGTTATACCATTGCGAGTAAATGTAGTTAAAATCTCTACCATACGTCCTAAGGCAACCATGAGCTAAGATCTTGACATTTTCAATAATGAGATTCATATTTGAAACTTGCTAACTGAAAATGGCCTCATTTATTGCATCTCATATAGACCATATAGTACCCAACCACAATACATAATTATTGAGCATGATCACTTACGTTATTTGAAAAAGAACTAGCACCCCTTACCACTCCAAAACATCATACCATACTATCTCAAACCGAGGGTAAACAAAAAAATAAGTAACTAATTATTTCTACCTTCTAAAAATCTCCTCTGCATTGTTGAGAATCAATTTGTATAATGTCATGAAACAAATTTTTGTTTTGAAACAATTGCTACACAAATAATGCCACTTTAGAAGGTACAAAAAGATTCCAAATAGATTGAAATGTTGGAGTCTCCACATCAACAACAACAACAACTTCTTGTAACACCAAGTAAGCCTTTTTAACTGAGGAAAATGCACCACGTTTATTGTCCCATGTCCATTCATCAGTTGTGTTAGCCTGCAAGTGAACTTTCGCTAACAACCTCTTATATTCTTCTGCTAACACCTTATACTAAGACCTTTTGACTCAACCTTCAACCTCTAATATCACTTCTCCAATAATGTCACATTAAGAGCTTTGAAATCTTGAACACTCAAACTTCTCGTTAGACAAACATAAAAACAAGTATTTATAAATAAAGTAAAAAACTATTATTTATTTAATCTTTATTTAGTGTCATGCTAAAAAAATAATAATAATAATATTTTGAGATTAAAATTTTGATAACTAATACGGTCATTTGATTTTTGTATATTTTTAAATGCATATAAATTGTAAAAAATAAAAATAAGAGAGATAGTAATAAATGTATATGGTATCACAGTATTGGTATTTTGATATTCAATAGCACATCTATAACAAAAAAAAATTATATTTTTTCAAGATGATATTAGTTATTTGAAGTATACTCAAAATTAATACGGCATTATGTGCATCAGTTACTAGTTTATTATATTTTATTATTTATTTATAATTGTGGTTGATATCCATCATTATTCAACATAATTTTATAAAAGTGCTAGACTCTTTTATTTATTTATGATTTTCTTTTATCATGTGAAATAATTTAAAATGACAATTTTCATGGAACAGAAGGAGTAAAGGTTACTTTTGAAATAGGACTAAATAGCAATAAGTGATCCAAATGAAACTTAAAAATTCAAATGTCAATTATAGTGTCGCAGTAAGGTCTAAGTCGGTATCCAAGACACCAGTGGTACAAATGAGTTTGAAAGAGTTTTGTGCAATCGTGCTCGAGTTAAATTTGTACTTTTGGAACTGGTAATTTAATGAATCATTTGTGTTAGTGTGCGTCTCTTGTAAGACTTACTACAAAAGGTTGTTTATAAGTGAATAGAAAAATTAGTATTTGAAATGGTAAACATCAATTAAAATAATCTTTAATATTTGAGAATTAAAATATAGGTTTAATTGCAGTTTTAATTCTCTATTTTAGTTGAATCACGAAAATAGTCCCCATATTATTTCTCCCAGTTTTGGTCCCCAAAAGAAAATTTTGGTCTAAAATTTGATGGAGTGTCATTTTTTTAAGTCACACCACATCATTTATGATCATTGATCTCATGTATAATTGTTGCACTACGAGATCTTGATGCATTGTGTGACTTAAATAAGCACAAAATAATAATATTTCATCAAATTTTGGGTTAAAATTATGTTTGGGGACCAAAACTAGGGATAAATTAAATGAGGAATTATTTTCATAATTCAACTAAAATAGGGCAATCAAAACTGCAATTAAGTCTAAATATATCTTCAAACTTGTAAATTGTCATTAAAATTGTTTGTTTGGTAATGATATGACACATTTGAGTGTCATATTGCTTATGCAATTTAGTCATCTTAAAAACAACTTTATCAATAATTACTATTATCGAAGAACTAATTATTGACAAATTAATGCTTAAGAGAATTAAATATTAAGATTTAATTTGTATACATCGACCGTATAAAACGTTTGTATACATACATCCAATCAATTTACTCCATATAGTTTTTTTTATAGATATTCTAGAAACTCATATAAAAAGTGGCACTATGGCGTGATACGATGAGACGCGTATATAAAAAAGTTTTACTCCATTGGTGTTCATAAATTAATCTCTAAATTTTATTGAAAATTTAATTTCTAGTGTGGTGAGACTAATGTAGGATAAACATAAAAGAGTTTCATGGTCAATTAACATATCATATTACCTAACAACAAAAGTTTAGATATTTACTAGTTTAAGTGACATTTTATAATTTTATAAATATATTTGTCGATTTATAAAAATTGATGACTATTTTGACTAATGCTTACAATTTTGCAAATCAATTTGTCTATTCACATTATTGTGTAAAAACGAATGCAAATATACACATTAAACAAGTAATAAAGTGATAAGAAATTATCATTCTCATAAAAATTAATTTTTGTTAATGTTTATAGTTCATACATTATTCAAATAAGTTAGTGGAGTAAAAGATATAACATGAATCATCATTTTGAACTGGAAATTAGAATAAAAGTAATTGAAAATTGGGTTTGGTCTAAGTAAGGAATTATGATATGTATATCTTGTAAATTTATGTGTTTGGTTAGAGTTCTATATGATGCTACAACGTTTGAGTGTAGAATAGAAATATAATGAGCTTGACAACTACTATAGAATAGAGATTCATTAAGATTAGTGTTATGTTTAATTTCTCATTAAGTTGTCTCTATGTTATATAAATATATTTTAGTTCAATCTATGAATTTATGCATTATATCTAATAACATAAGGTAACTAATGTGTTTATATTATTGAAATAATGCATAATATATAATAAACAGTATTTGGAAAGTTAAACAATCCTTCTTCATGCATGTCTTAGAGTCCCTTTGCCCCTTTATCATTGATCTCTTGTTCTTTATTCTCTTCTATGTTTTCCTTGTCTTTTTCCATCATCACCTATTATTTTCTTCTTTTTCTTATTCTCATAATTCAAATTTTCATGTTTTTTGTGATTACTTTGTTTCAAGTTTTTGTTTATTTTTTGTTGATATCTTGATGATACATATGTGATATGAGGTTGATGACTTTGAATTGGTTTATGTGTCTTACTTTCTTTTAGATTTTAATTTCTAAATTGATTAAGGTCATATATGTTCTTCCTTACCATCAGCTCAAGAATATATATTTTTCATGTAGGTATCAGAAGATATTCTTAATTATATTCAATGACATTCCTTGAAATTGAATCAATCAATACCTCTTCGTTATGGTCCAAGCATATCCAATATCTTGTCTAATTTATATGTTATGATATACATGATTGTTTCAATTGTCAAAAAATTAAATTATTCTTGTGTTTTCTTTCTCAACAAACAAGATAGAAAATTGTCTCTAAAATAAATTTGTGTTATGTTGTCATATGTACATCGATTAACTACAAGCAACTTCATAGATCTAATTAAAATTCTTAAAAAATGAACTTGTTGAAGTGACACTAATCATATTATCGTCTCAACCATAATGATGAGGATCGTAAGCTTCTATTTCTAAAGAGTGTTGTTTATCCTCGTTATAATTTTTAAATATTGATTCACGATTGATCATATTGATCTACCACTCACCTAAAAACAAAATGACACAAATAACTAATGTACTAATCA
This sequence comes from Cicer bijugum, assembly GCA_037974875.1. NCBI lineage: Eukaryota > Viridiplantae > Streptophyta > Magnoliopsida > Fabales > Fabaceae > Cicer > Cicer bijugum. Next base: position 5,958,145 of record JBBPBT010000623.1, read on the forward strand.
ACGTATGATCAATTGTCTTAAGAAATATCTACCAGAGATCCTCCACTTAATCTCTATAAAATTTCATAACCAATTTTGTTCGTCACCTTATTTACCAAAAAAAGTATTTGAAACAAAATATATAATCGAAAATCTAGAAATGGAAGAATTCAAAGTTTCATTATTTTTACATTTTAAAATTTTGAAAAAAAAAATAAAATATGCTACCTTCGGACTTAATATAGATTAACTTGACGCTGATTCAAAACTAAAATCATATAGAGAAATCATGGATACTTGTTTGTTGTTTTTCTATATTTTCAGATGTAACATCAATTTATCCTACTTTAAAGCCTAGGTTAACATTTTAAAAAATGTTTTAATTCAGATTTATATGATAATTCAACTCTTTAAAAAAATTGAAAAAATAAATTAATGAATTTTCTTCTATTTTTATATTTTCTAACATAGTGATCGCATAGGCTAAGTCCATCATTAGTTCCTTTTCAAAAAATTAAAAATTTATGATATAGTTTTAAAAAAAATTGGAAAATCCGAAACAAGACCAAAGTGGTCCTTGAACGTAGAAAATTAATCTTTTTCTTGTGATATTTTGTGAGTCACTAGATCTTTGTTTTTTAGCCATAAAGCATGTGCATAGCAATTTCATTGTCTTCTGGTATTTAGCAATTTCAAGCAAAAGGACAGAAGTAAATGCAACGACATTTGCTTTTTGTTGTCTGTTTAACTATATTTCCATCATTATATTTTGTCATGCAAAAAAATATATCCCTTTTCTATTTTTTTTTTTTATTGAATTACGACGTTCTTTTTCTAACTTTTCTATTTTAAACAAATCATGTTCCTTTTCATGTTTATTGAAACATGTCACTTTTTAATTTGAGAATAATGGATAAGTAGTTTTATGAGTAATTGATTTTACGATTTTTAATAGATTAAAACTATAATTATAAGATGAAATAATAAATCAACGGTAACTATATGCAGTGTGTAAAATTAGTTTATATATGACCATATATTATTTTTTTTCTCTTTTAATTTTTTATACCATATTTATTTATTTATATTTTTTTTACATTTTTTAATTTGATTGATTTTGCACTCAAATCTTCTCAATCAACCCACTTTCTTTTTGTCTACTCAATCAATTAAGTTATTTTGATTTGTACTCAAATTTTCCCATGTCAAATAACCCGATCCATAGCAGCTATAATTTTAGGTTTCAAACCCAGTTTCATAAATTGATAAAAGCATGAATTAAAAAAAAATTTATGGTTGCAAAGCAAATGGGTGACCATTTGGCAACCCTGAAAATGTAACCAATTGTCCCATCTTATATGCCCTCCAACCTTTTCACAAATATCATGCAACAAAATACATTTGGGAGAATTTGTTTTTCACACCCTCACGTACACTTTGGATTACTTATTCAAAAAAACAGTGTACTTCTAAAAATCGTCTGGTATCTTAAAAATATAAAGGATTAAAAGTATCTCTCTTATTAAGGATGTCAAAAAAGAAATAAAAATCTCTTCCTAAATAAGGCAATTATTTGGCTTCCTTTTTTAAAATATTTAATATTTTTGTTATAGTTTTTTTAAAAAAGAATCTAAAAATAATAGCATAAAATAAAAATTGGATTTAATTTGCTTATCATAAAAATAAAACCATTAATATTTCATCTTTTTTTACAATATTTTTTGGATGATAAAATTTTATAAAGTACTTAAATGAAAAGTTATTTTGAATAGACATTAAAAAAAACTATTTTTGATATATATATATATATATAGATAACATATCAAATAAGAAAAATTTTACAATGAAAAGTTGAGAGGGTTTATTTTGATCATAAAACCATATATGAATAAATTGAT
>JBBPBT010000623.1:5960031-5974579 GCA_037974875.1 Cicer bijugum
ATATATATATATATATATATATATATATATATATATATATTAAAATATAATTTCTATAATGTTAAAATTAAAATCTCTAAACAAATATATCAGTTATGAATATCAAAATTGCATTAAAAATTTAATTTGAAACAATTAATACTATTTTTAATAAATACTCAACAAAATCATTTTTAAAAATAAAGTTAAAATTGCATTTTTATAAATTTATATCCATTAACTTTAAAATTTGTTGACTCCAATAATAACTTTAATGAATTACTCATAGTTACTAATAATTCGAATTTTATTAATCAAATCATTGAATCAAAGGTTTTTAAATATTAAATAATTTTAAAATTTTATTAAAATATGTGAAGTTAATCAATTAAGAACTTTTGATTCAACGGTTTGATTCATTTATATTGAATTATTAAACAAAATAACTCTTTCTTGAAATCAACGTAACTCCACATAACATCCTCCGTGAATACTTTAATTTTATGCATTAATTAATTCTAATAGTTATTATTAATAGTTCTCTTTGTTTTTTTTCACAATAAACATAGTCTCTCATGGAAATACGCTCTCTATATATACATATAATGCGAATTACATTAATAGTAAGATGCTTTGCTGGAAAAGTGGTAGGCCAATTACCAATTCGACCATTACCTACAACACAACTTTAAGCAAACCAAAGTGCTTTAAAGGCCACGAAAATGTGCCATTTTAGATTACATATACGCAATGAAAGTGAGTGTGGCACTCAATCCAAAGTTAAATTATCTTTTGGGACCAATATCCACAATGTAAGTAAATGTGGTGACCAATTGCAGCCACCAAATATTTCATAATTTGAATAGTCTCAATAAATTGGTAGCCAACTAAAGAAAGAAATAAATTGAAGCTTATTCAGATAACAAAAATGTGGATTGATGGATGAATGGAAAAAAAAATGTTTCCTAGTTCCATTACAAATTACCTCTATTTACATGATTATAACTCATCAGTCACAATATTATACAATCTCCTGAGCCTCATCATCTCCATTCCTGAATGCCTTTTTCGGTTGCGAGGGTTGAAGATGTGAAGGACGCAAGAAAGTTACATCTCAAAAACATATTTTTCTCCATTTCTTGGATGCGATGTCATCGCACCATCTGGTGCCGGTGCCACTGATGAATGACTGAAATTACTGCAGACAACAAAACAGTAAATAATGGACTATTTTCTTAAAAAATCATCAACTTGGAAATTGCAAAAAAAATTGATTAAAGATGTCTAGTTGCAATTTGATTTCATGAAAGGAAAAACATTTAGCTTTTTTCTTTTTCTAGTTACACATTTAGCTTTGACGGGAAAAAATTCAATTTCCCAAGTGAAGGAGGATCACATGTTTAAGTTTTGCGTGAATAGAAGGCATAACTCAAGTGGTTAAGTTGAGACACCCAAAGGAGTTTGAAAAGGAGAACCAGGGTTCAAATACTGGCTAAGTAACATAACATACTAAAAACTAACATTTGCCTATTAATAGAAAACAAAGTAAGACTGTCTACAATCGGCACACAGTGAATTCAACTCTTATGTTGACCCCGCCTTATAGCAATCTGCCCAAAAGCTAAGGCTCTAATACTGTTGGATGAATATTTAGGCTCTAAGACTATCTTAAAATTTGGGCATAAATCAACTCCAGAGGCTAAGGGGTGAGGTGATGGTTGTTCAAGCCTTATCAGAACTTCTTTGTTTGTTTGTCTATTATCCCTAATTGGTATGGGATCTCAAATAGCAATAAAGGGAAAATCACATACCATATGTGGCTCAAATAGGATACAATCATTTGATGGAAAATAATTTGCAGAACCGCTGTACTCTGCTTGAACAAGTGTTTGAAGACATTGCCTGTTCACGATATGAATTGTTCTGATACAAAGTTCTCCTTTTCCTTTTTGTTCGAAATAAATAGTCTTCAGTATCTAAAACGTATGAAACCTAACAACATGCAATGTGTTCACAAAGAACGGGAGTTCAGAAACACAATCTGAAGATGCATGAAACTCTAATCAAATGCATGGCATTAACAAAAAGAGCAAAATGATAAATATTCATATTTTGTGCTTTAGGATTGAATGGCGTATAAATTTATAAACTATGCAGAAGTAAATGATTAAATACCTTGGATGAATTGCACGCAATCTTACACTCCAAACCATTGATGACTTGTACTCCATCCATGACCTGGTTTGAAACTTCATCACTCAAGGCATATTTATTTTTATTCCTGCAAAAAATAAATGAACGAAGTAAATACAAAGGTTAATGGAGCATTGCAAATGCAATGGCACCAATAATTCTTCCCACTTACAAATACCTTTTTAACAAAATTCCTGACTTCTCCTTTTTGTCTGGGACAACAGATAGGAAATCGTTGTACATATAGGTTGCAAAATTAGGATCTATTGACACAGCAGTCACTTCAGGCTTATCGTGTCCATAGTCCATCAACTGAATAGACATTCGAGTAGGGGACTGCAAGTAGTATTAAATAAAACCGTTACAGATCATATAAACTTAATCTTGGACAAAGGCATAGCTGTAAGAGTAATTCTCAAGCTGGAGGTGGTGGTCAAGTTAGAGTCTTTCTAAAGTAGTGAGTGGTGACTCCAGAATTCAAACCCTTGACATTGCAGGTAAAGTTTGCCTGGAATCTCAATCCACTTTCACTACAACCATCCACTCTTAGGTATATGAAACTTTCTATTTAAGATTCCATTCACATGCTCAACATGAAAAATAAAATAAAATCAAAAGTTGATCCAAGTAGAGAAGTGAAAGAAAGAAATAAAAACTTACACACTCAATGCGATATATGTTCTCGTCATGAAGAAGAACACGGGCATTTTCATGATAGACTACATCAACAAAGCTTCCAGGTTTTCTTGATTGTTCATATGCATATAGTTGAAGAAGTTTGTTATCCATCTCATCAGTGGCACTGGCAACAGCTTGAAGCTGAAACAAAAGATGACAAAATTTCAGGCTCAGAAAGAAGATAGAATAGTACAAAATGTAAACGAAAAAAGGAAATTGAGAAACAAGAGAAAAACGGAAAAAGCCCTAATGAAATTACATAAGCTAAGCCTTATGAAGCACAAACACCTCTGGCATTAGACGTGTCTCCATTTCCAACATGTATAGTTGTTGACACTCGTAAGACACGTGTTCGACAACTCAAACAAGTGTCCAAAATAAAAAAAAAATTGTGTTTCAAAACACCTTAGACACTCTTTGGACACATCTCAAACACATCTACATCTACAAGGGTTGAAGATTGACGAAGGAATGATGATCAATGAGGGGTTAAAACATATAATATGTGTTAGGATGTAGAATACAGGATAATTAGAGTTAGTAGAAGTTAGTAAGTTTGTTAGGTGGTTGTTAAAAGTTGTTATTTTGGTTATTCTTAGAAAGTCTTTAATAACCCTCAATTGGTAGAGGAGATGGCTAGTTAGAGTTAGGATATAGAATACAGGATAATTAGAGTTAGAAGTTAGTAAGTTTATGAGTTTGTTAGGTGGTTGTTAAGAGTTGTTATTTTGGTTATTCTTAGAAAGTCTTTAAATAACCCTCGATTGGTAGAGGAGAAGGATAGCTTTGAAGAATTAAGTTTTGTGACTGGAGAATTTTCTAGTCTATAGCATGAAAGGAAGCAAAGGAACGCTGCCTAGGATGGCCACAACAAAGGAAGCAACGAACGCTGCCTAGGATGGCCACAACAAAGGAAGTTAAGATGGCTGCAAGGAAGGCAGCTATTTTTTTCCTTTTTGGTGCAGAAGGCGAGCCTCCCAGATTGGGAGCTCTAATAACAAGGCGAAAACAAGAGAAAAAATGAATCTTGTTAATTGAATGAAAAAGTAAAAGCACTAACATGATTATATTGGCTAAGCCTAATAAATCTTAATCAAGAAAAACGGGAATAAAATAAGTCCTATTATCCACAGATACTAAAATATACACATACTAAAGGATTCACAGGAGATTTTATCATAAACAATTATACAATTTACATATTTACAAAAAAGGAATTTGTACAAGTTACCTGTTTAACAAGTTTATATATCAGTTTGTCTAACGTGAACAAGACGTATGACTGAGTTCCAATAATAGCTCGACAATCGTCCTCAAATTTTGAATTATCAGAAGAACCATCCAGTAAACTGTAAAGAGAATTAATGAACCTGTAGCATAAAGGCTGCCATCAGTCTTGTATGGATATTCAAATGTATATTTTAATTTGTAATAAACAGTAAAATTCCAAGGCATATTACCTGCCATATTGATCAGTAGAACTTGTATCATTTGAAGCTCTCCATTTCTTTTCAGCAGAAGATGAGTTAATCTTTGCTGATCGTATTCTCTCATACAATGTCTGTCAAATTAGCAAAAGAAAAAAAGAAAGATAAGGAATATATTATGAGCTCTGAAACTTCTGGTCAGTCTACAACCATAACAATAAATGCTTAAAATACATAAACTAACACATTTGTACCTGATGAAGTCTAAATAGCACATAAAAGGAGTCATTTCCATAAAAAATTTGAGCATTCTTTTCTTTCCCATGCAACACTGGGCCAACATGTTTTACCAGAGGCTTAACAGTGAGAAGAAAGCGTTCTGAATATGGCAATGAGGATCCATCTCCTTCAACATCATTGGCATCAGTCATTCCTTCAGCTTCACCTTCACTCTCAGCCTTGTTACCATGTTCATGATCCCCATCCTCTTCATGTTCTTCCCGAGAGCATTCCTCACCATCGGCAGACTCTGTACCAGAAACATCACCATTTTCAGACGCATTTTCACTGTCTGATGATCTATGAGGACTTCCATCACTTTGATCGTCAGCATCATTTTCTCCTCCAGCTTCACCACAAACTTGTTCCCCATGACTATTTTGGTATTGTTGACTGGTATTACCATCTTTTCCTTTATGCACTGCCTCCAGACCAGCATTTGCATAAACTGCAAAGTTATCCTCTTCAAAATCTCCATTAGGAGATAATTCACCCTCTTCTCTTTCACGTTTGAAGTGTCCAACTGATTCTTTGTGACATCTGTGAACTTTGGTGTCTTCAGTGGTAGCCCCATTTGCGGATGTAACTGGTCTTGTAGAATCAGCACCCTAAGTAATTGTAAAAGAAATCATGACATTATTACCAATAGTGTGCAGTACATTATTATATACCAGATGGGCAACAATGCAAGCCTGACAAGACACAATGAAAGAAAAAGAGAAAAACGAAGCCCCAAACTGATTTTTCAGCTTGAACTTATTACTATTCTTAAATGACATAAGCACAACAACAACAACCAAGTCTTTTCCTAGTAGATGGGAATTGTTGCTATAGATCAATTGTTCCTAGTAAAACCGCTTACATATCTCTCTAAATAGTTTAGCCTATAGGTTTCCTTAGTCTCCCTCTATCTTTAACAATTGGACTATCCTCCACTAAATGACATAAACACATTAACATTTAGCCTTCTTTTTTTCGTGGACTCAAATAATACCATGGCGTTATTGATGGGAAGTTTAAACTTAAAATAAAAAAAGTATATGCAAGCTCATTGACTACCACTGCCATTTGGAACAAGCATTGTTCTCAAATCTTTGACTGCACTAATGGACCTCGTGCCAGAAGTCCTAGACCTCAGTTCCCCTAAATTAAATATGCAGTTTTGGCAGGTAGCAATGTTGGAAATCATTTGGGTTGATGGTAAGAGCAGAAATGTAGCAGTTATTCATGGTGGCAGAGTTTAGCCATGGGTTCAGCAGCACAGGAATGGTGAAGGTGATGTTTAGGTTAGGTTCTTTTGATCCCACAGAGGCAGGTTCTCTTATTTGGTAGAGGCAGGTCTGTTGATGGATGGCTATGGTGCCTTCAACCATTGGTATATCCAAAGGATGAGGCAACAGAGATGAAATAAATGTTTGCAAAATTCTTTCCCACTAGTTGTGCAGTAATTCTTCTCAAATCATGGCAATGACTTTATAATAACATATCTTAATATTTTTAGTCGTCCACCATGAATCATTCCACTACATTATCACCCTAGACTTGCCCCATATAATATATGCTAATAGTGAATTAAATTAAACCTCTTAAGATGAATAATTTCTCATTCACTTAAACTAGAAAATAGACAGAAATAATGTGATAAAGAAGTTAAGCCATACCTCTGATGAAGGTAAATCAAGCCCTCCCTCACCAGAAACATGAGCAGGTCTAGACGGAGTTGCAGTAAGTCCTAGCAGAAAAAACAATGTATCTGAGGGTCCATTCATTATAAGAGAAAAGTTGAAAATTAAAGGAAACGCTCTTGGCCAAGTATTTAAGATAAACAATACAGTAAATGTTGCGTTATGGAGAAAAGATGGACAGAAATATGGTCATGAACAATGTTCCAATATTATGATGATATGATAAAAACTAAACTAATTCACCTATTTATACTAAATTTTCTATGAAGACAAGTCTAGTCCAACTAGTATTGTACTTTTCCTAACAATTAATGATAGAGATAACAACAGTAACAATGATGGTTTTGTTAACATGTGCCTTTAGGATTTACTACGTATGTTAATTAATCAAAGAACAAAGCATTAATGCTTTTAAAATTTTCAAGATAATATATGCTTGAATCTTTCATTTAATAGATCACAACTCCAATTTCTTAATGTACTTAACATGTTAACAAAACCCTAATAATAATAATTTTAAATGGTACAGTATGCACCGAGTATTGACATCATTCTTGAATCAAGTTGCCAACCTGATGCATTATCCATGTTTGTTCTTCCATTACTTTGCTCCATTCCAGAGGACAATGAGACATTAGCATTCACCAACTGTTCAATGGAATGATCTTGCTTATTCACTCTTGATACTTCATCAGCAATGGATGCAGTTATTTGAATTTTACCTTGCTGTGTACAACTTCCCAAAGTTTCAGTCTTAGGAGCAGAGTGGTCTAATTCGAGACAGTCATCCTCTTTAACCCCACCAATCCCATTTGTCTGCCATTCTTTGCAAGCATTTGATTGTTCAAATGGAACACTAGCATCCCCATTACAATTAGTGTTTGAATTCTTAGGATTCATTACGGTAGCACCACTATCAGGACTACCATCACCTTCAGCAATACTTGCAGTGCCAATTTTTGCAGAATCATTCTTAGCCTTGACAACATCTTCTGTATCTTCGGGTATAAACAGTCGAGAAGGAACACCAAACATGGGTTCTAAAAATGTTGTCCAAATCTTCATGACTTTATCCAATTGTTCAGTTGTACAAACTTCTCCACAGGAATATTTGATGAGCTGATACAAATCTTCGTGAATTTCTTGATCAGGATACTCAAATTCCAAGTTAGGAATAATAGGCCGTCTATTTCCAGCAGCAATTGCAAGAAGAACATCATCTTCTTTTTTTTTCTTCTCGCTAATTTCTTTGATCTCTCCCAGTAAGGCTGTAATCCACAGAAAAAGCAAGGAGTTAGGAATGAGAAGAGTAAAAATATTTTTGCACCATGATCACCACATATTGGAAGGTTAAAGTACCATCATTGTGCACAATCAATAACAGGACTCTAGTTTTGCATGTGCACACAGCTGTAGAAATCATGGTGTTTTTAATCAATACAATCAAAGATGCATTCCATTGTACAAATTATGAGCATATAAATTCCTTCTAAAGAAAGAAACCGGGGGAAGGGTGTGCATGTATAAGAAACAAGAACTAAATTGGAAGAAGAAAAAAAAAACACAATAGAATGAAGATGAAATCCCGCATTGTTATTAAACTTTTTGCGAACAAAGAAAAAACTCCAATCTCCAATTTATTTAAACAGCTAAAAAGAATCAAGAATTCCATGTTATTGGACAAAAAAATAAATTTTACCTTTAGTGCTCAAGTTTTTCGTATCCTGCTGCTTAAAGTAAAAGCTTCGGTGATCAAGCGATTTGTGATAATTCTTTGCATATATTTCAGCCCAAACTTTGTTAAAATCAGCACGACATCTTGCCCACTCTTCCTGTTTCTGCTTCAAGCGAGTTAATATGACTGGCAAAGCTAAAGATGCATTCTTCTTCAACACATCCATCACATCAAGCCCATGGTCGCCATACAATCTTTCAATACACCTAAGATTTAGGGCTAAAAGAACACACCAAAAAGATCATATCAGAACACAAAATATCAGGAAATTACATTGTATTCCATTTATATGCTTTGACAAGTTTCATTGATTAATTGAAAAGCATATAACCTGTTAAGTGTTCCTCAATACGAATTGGGCTGTCTCCTTTAATTATATTAGCATTAATCTTTTCCAAGATCTCTTCAACTCTCTGATTTGTCACATTTACAGACTCTAACAACATATCAAGTTCAAACCTGCAAGCATAGAATAAACTAATATCAGAAAAGTACCAGTGATAGAAATCTTAAAGAAATAACACTACTTAATCAACCAGTGTAAAATGTCAAAACTAACCGATACAAAATAAATCAAATAAACAGGTGTGTTTAAGGGAAAATCAGAATCAATGGTAACCAGTAACCTGTCATCTTCGCATCTAAACAAGCTCTCTTCATACTGATTTTTGCGCATGTGTTTAAAGGAATAATCCTCACTTCCTGATGTGACAGAAACCCAGTGATCATTCAATACTTTGGCACCAAGTTCAGTCCTCTGGCTAACTAACGGTATTGGGTACTGTGTAAGCAAAAATGATATACATATAAAACACAATCAGTAATGAAATCTCAGATTTCATAGGGACAAGGTAAAAATGAAGAGACAAGCAAAGAACCAATACATTTTTTGGTAGAAGACGGTAACTGGGAGTGCATTGTTCACAGTTAGAAAGGTCCAGCTCATTTATAGGTTTTCCTACATACTTGTCTTTGCTTAGAGACGACACCTTAGGAATAGAAACATCCTTATTGCCAATTCCAGTGGATTTGTCTCTTTCTCTGCATTCACGATCCCTTGCTTTCACCCCATCATCCCTGTCACGATCCCTGTCCTTGTCCTCTACCTTCACTGGTTTCGGTGCATGTCCTTCATTCCACAAGGATTCTAAATAAATAAATAACGTAAGATTTTTTGGACTAGAAGAAAAAGCTGAAAATGTTCATGTGAGCCCATGCTACAAAAAGAGTGGGGGGGGCAGGGGGAATCTCTCACAACATAACAGAAAAGAGATATCCACATATTACTTACTTTTATTCATGACACCGGCAAGGAATCCTTCTACATGAAAGCACTTGATTAGAAATGATAAAAAAGGAAAAGAAAACTAAATTTTGTAGAAATTGAAAAAATAGCTTGAACATTACCATTCTTTTCACATTGTGTCACAAAATCATCAAACCCATCCATAATATCAGTATATTTTCCCAGTAAATCGCCCACCTAAAGAATAAGCTAACCATATATTAGCAATTACATAGAGTAAGTTTCAAAAGAAAACATTTCACAATGTGAAATGAATGAAAGTCAACATCGGATCAATCTGATCCTAAACTGAACAGTGTGCACCTTAGTTATATTCTACAAAATACAACTTATATCACAATATCATTCAACATTTCATACACCACATTCACTTTTTTCAGGTTTTTACTATGGAGGATGATTGGAAGTTGAATGTATTTAGAAAGCTCTAAAAGACTTTTCAATCTGTTGTTCTGTTGCAATTGCAATTTTAATTTGTTATTTAATGGAAACTTCAGTTCAATTAATTGTTTTTCCTTTCCAATTCCCATTGTACTCGCTCTTCTTGTTTAATAGAAAATTGATCTTTGTTGATGATGTATGGAATATGGACTTATAGTTTCTAAAAATTTGAATGTATAAACCATACCAATGCAAGTAGTTCTTGCCGGGTGATTATTTCCCTGCTGTAGATATGTAGGCACTTCAAAAACTCCTGGTAATCCTCAGGATTGCCTAACTTGTCCTTGACTTTTTCAAGGAAAGCAAGTACTGGACTACACATACCTGAGATGACAAATTTTTTAAATTATAGACTGAATCATAGGATAAATAAAGACTTAAAATTACTATCCAACAAAAAGTATAACACCATACAAATTGGAAGATGGATTTTTTTTCTTATAAGTAAAAAATGGAAAACACTTTGTAGTTTATGTGGGCCTAACGTCTAGCATTTTTCAGTTATAGATAATCCAATCAACAGAGGTGATAACTTTTCTACCTTTTACCATTCTAAGTGGCAAAAAGTGTAGATGCATTTTTGCATTAGATAATAACTTTTCAAGCACAGTTATTGGTTTTCTACATTATATATTTTGTTTTCTTTGCAGGTGGACCTGGTATGAGATTGAAGTATGTGTTTCCACTGTTAAAATATTGTGCATCTTAACTCAGTTAATTTTGAAGTTATTGACGTACTTTTCAAAGAGCTTTTATCCTCACAAGCGGATGCGATAGGGTGCATGTCAAACTTTTCATCTGCATCATGCAATGGCTCAGTACCAGGGTCTATAGCTCTATGACCAGATTTTCCTTTGTGGGATAGACGCTCTCGACTACCATCATTATTATCATAATCTCTATCATCCCTTTCCCGTTCTCTCCTGTCTCTCTCTTCTCTCCGGTCCTTTTCTCTCTCACGTCTTCTCTGCTCCTTATCAGGCCTCATCAAACCTCTGTCAAGTTCTGGATCAGGATGATTAACGCTGAGATCACGGTCACCGTGCAAAGCTATTGTCCGTTCTCTCTAGCATTGTGAAAAAAAATATATTAGCTTAATGGCCCAACTATGAAATGACAGGGTTAAAAGAAATAGGAATGAGACCTACCTTGTCAACATGCATTTGCCTCACTGTTGTCATTGCAGAACTCCTATCACGAAGGAGAGAATTTCGAGCAGAAGCAAAGTGAGTAGAGGCTGTTCCTGAAGTATCAGGAAGAAAATGAGTAAACTCCTCAAGAAGATCCTCATGGTCTTGGAAGAGGGCAGAAACCTGGAGAATTGCAATATATGATTAAAATGTGTATAAAGAATCATAAATAAAAGGGAGAAAAATAGATAGACCAAAATAAAATAAAAAATTAGCCAAACTATAACATGATAACATAGGCAATGATAGAACAGACCTCTTGGTAAACCTGGTTGATATTCTTGGTTTCTTTTCTGTACATATTTAATATGTCTAAAAAAGTCTTGTAAACACGATCATTGCCTTGAAAACGAATCTGCATAACAAGAACTCGATCAGAATCTGAAGTTAAATAATAGCCCATGATAAGTTGATCTTGTTATAATGCATGAGAGCTTTGACCAAGATGGAACACTGTTGAGAGGCAATATCCCTGCCAACATCTTCATAGGCACACGTTGAAATCAACCAGCATTCCGGTGATCCAAGTCATTGGGACAAGTTATCCAGTAAAACTTCTGGTTCTGCTAATTCTTTTTGTCCTCTACTTGTTGGAAGATATACTTAAAATGCATCAAATTAGACGTTGTTTTTACCTTAATCTTGCCCACAAAATTTATAGCTTCTTCAAATTCAACGGGCTTCTTCTGTGGAGGCTGTTCGTCTTCTTCCAATGGAAGTGTGATTGCATATCCCTTTGGCAAGAAGGTGTTAAATCCCAAAATTAAATCTTTATGCCCTTTGAACAGCTCCTTCACTCTTTCCATGACACCAGCTGTGTCAGTTCTAACCAAAAGAACAAACATTACACCAATGAATTTCTTCTAAGAAAATGAAGATATGCACTCCCAAGAAGGGGACAAAAGAATGAGAATGAAGTACACCATGAACAAACCTTTGGGCCTTGAAATCCTTCATAACTTCCAAAAAGTCATCATACTTTTCCTTGTTATCTTGAAACATTTCTCTTACTGCCTTTAGATATGATAAGGCGTCGTTTGTGGTTAGTTTCTGCCCATCACTCATCACCTGGGGTTGCCTCGAGCTACATTGCACAAATTTTCAAAAATAAAAAGTTAGTCAAATGAACAATTAAATGACAAAGTATCAGTTTCACAAAAAATCAAACACCATTTAGCTAGCGAATGTTGAATGCTTTTCTCCTTAGATTCCTTCTTCTCTCAATTTGTAATAGTTCACTTCAAGAGTCTCTCATCTTTACATTAGCAACTTAAAATGGACTCATATTTTAGAAAAATGAAAACAGACAATGTTTTCAAGTTGTAGCTTTCACTTCCACTAAATAACTTAGGAATGCAGATTACTGTCTTAAAGCAAAAAATAGCTTTCAGAAAAATAAAAATACCTCAAGAAATTACAGATAAATCGTCAAACAAAGAGATATCTTATATCTCACCAAGTCAAACATCAAATGAAGAAAAAAATACTAAAATTTGAACCTTCACCAGAGACTGAACTGGAAGAACAAATGTAAAAATACCAAACAACAACTATCATAGTGATAATAAAAAACCTGAAAATGCAGCTATTTCATCAAGAGTAAAAAATCACACAAGAACAGTCCATAAAACAAGAAACTGAAGACAAAAAAGTTGAACTTACGGTTCTTCTCTAGAAGACAGCATGGGGCGTTTGAGTTGTGAACTCATGTAAACATCCTCTCTAGACCTCTTCATCTCTCTATCATCATTATCAAGAACAAAGAAACGATTATTAAAAACAGAAACAGAAACAAAAAGACCCTAAATCATGCATTAAAACTCAAAATCTTAGAAACCTCAAGTTTAAACATTTGAACAAAAAAGCAACAAACAGAAAACAGATCTAACCGAATGGAATTCACAAAGGCATGAAAAACGAGCAAGAATTCCAACCGCGGATTGCAAAACAGATCAACCAAACAGAGCCAAATCCTAAACAAACAGAATCAAAAATAATTAAAAATTAGCTTTTCTTCAATGTAAAGCAAACATTAACAACAATTTGCATAAACTTCAAAACACGATTCAAATGAAAAACTTTAATAGATTGATTTTGAAGTACACGCAGTTCAGAACCCTCCACAACAAGTTTTTTCGATAGATAAGAAACTCAAAACGAAAAATAAAAAAAATAAAAAAAAATATGAAAAGAAATTGAAGCGTCGAGTAACGAACAACAATGAAGAATCAGAAGCTAACAGAGAAAGGTTTTGAAGCATAGTTTCTTACTCAGAAGGTTAAAGAAGAAACAGTAATCTTCTTCTTTTTTTTTTTTTGCACGCGAAGGAAGAAGAAGAAGAAGAAAAGAAAGAACGAGAAAATATACAAAAGGGTGAAGGGAGTTCACAATGGGGATTATATATGTGCACAATGTGTGTATGTGTTTTTTATATTTATGTAGAGATATCAAAAACACAAAAACTATCACATAAATAATGTTAAAGATTAATATTTAGATTTACTTTAGAAAATTAATATTTAGATTTTTTTTTAGAAAATTAATATTTAAATTTACTTTAGAAAAGGTGGTAAAATATTGTGATATAGGTTTCGATATTCGATTGGTCTTGAGATACTTTTATAAAGAAATTCTATTGATAAAATAATTCTCGCGTTTTGAGATATTCTCGATGTAAAATTTAGAAGTTACAAATTTAAATATTCACTTTAATGTGATTTTTTGATTTAAAAAGTCACACGCAAAAAAATTACTTAAAATAGAATAATTAATTAATTTAAAATATAAATATTATAATTTTATTTTTATAGTTATCAACTTAAAAAAAATCGATTGTTGAATATTATTATTTTTTTAGTATTCATAATTAAAGTGAAATATTTAATGGTTAAATTATATTAGATTTATATATATGAAATAAATCATAAATAGTAATGCTAGTATCTTAAAAAAGAAACTTAGTTGATGTAAAGATACAAGAAATTGAGTTGTGGTGAAGTGGGAAGCATGTTTTGACCAATATTTTACTTCCAATTTATGTTGTTTAAAAAACAAAAAACTTAGTGTAATCAAGATTATGTGCACGGTAATTTGAGCATCGCAAAATAGAAAGATAAATTAGTCAGCTTGATACAAATTAGGGATTGGTTTAGTTTTAGGGGATTAGGGTTTGGTGTTGGTGTGGTTTCATTTTTTATTTTGACACTATCATTCTAAACAGGTGTTGTGGTCAAAAGTAAGAGTAAATGAGTTGAGATATTTATGAATTATTTGATTTTTTATTTATTAAATTTTGGATTAAATTTATCTAATTTAATACTTGAGTTTTTTTTTTCTTTCTAAATTTATAAAAAAAAATTGAAATTGCTAATATTAGTAATAAGTGTAGTTGAGTTTGTGCGTTGTACGAAAGAGTAAAACGATTGATCATATATAAATTTTAAATATTATTATAATTACAAATAAAATGATATAACACGAATTTGGTTTTATTTTTATATTATATATATACATGATTTTAAAATAAAATTATTATCAAATTGAGTCAATAAAAATATACAATACAAATAACATTAAAAAGTTAAATTATTATACATCACAGTTAATAATTGAAAAAATATACTATTTGTATTTAT
>JBBPBT010000623.1:5975619-5991251 GCA_037974875.1 Cicer bijugum
TAGGATAGATAGTACCGACTATTATCACGTTTATTTCTTCCATATAAAAAGATTTGGATTTAAAATATATATATATTTCTCCTCCAAAAATCTCAACTCCACTTATTTTTCTTCCATATTTTAATCTCAATGAATATTTTATGCAAGTTAGAAAATCAAATAAAAAACAATAGTACTAAATAATCAACATATATATTAATTATTGTGACTCAAACATAACCGTTAACAAAAAAGACTACAAATAATGTAACACTACTATAAAAAGTTGTGATAAACATATGAAACTCACGTGGGATCAAACAAATTTTTATGATTACAATTGGCATATACCTTCTAAATGGGATAGGATTGGCTAGTGTAGTGTTTAATTTTTTCAAATAAAAGGATTTCGATTTTAAAAAAGAAAAAAGTTTTTTTTTTCTCCATGAATGTTAACTTCTTTTTCTTCCATAATTCAATCTCCATGAATATTCTCTACAAATTAGAGGACCAAACCAAAAATAAAAGTACCAAATAATCAACGATGCAAATTAATATTTAAGAAGAAATAAAAAACTGCATCATACGAGTAACTTCGATGTATACTTGATAGGAATTCTATTTGTCTCTTCATTGTATATTTACACCACAACCGCTGTCAAGTATCTATATATATATATATATATATAAAGATAAAAAAGGTTAAATATATGAGAAAATAAATAATGGAAAACATTTGATCGGATAATATCAAATTCTAACAAGTGTGGAATGACAAATAATAAATACTAATTCAATGCATCTTCTTCTCCATATAAATTCAATTAAAATTTATACTAGAATTGGCTGAAACTATTGTTATAATTTTGAATTTCTTATTCTTATATGGGAGCATATCTTACTAATTGAAGGTAATATTTATTGTTCTGTGAAAAATAAAAGGAAATTACTAGTGCATCTTGGAAGTAATTTCGAAATTAAAAATTGTTAAAAGAATCAATTACTGTATAGAATATGATTTTTCTTTAATTTTCTTAATTGTATCAAATTTGTCATTTAGTTATTTAACATTTTTAAAAAATGAATTAATTGTCATTAATGCTATATTTAAGAGAATAATGTAAATATTTATATTATTGAATATAAATTATTATTTTTATACTTTTATTTGCATATCTATTTGATTTGATATCTTTTCATTAGTAATTAATGGAAAGATATACATCTCCACACTTTAAAATTCTCAATTTTAATTATGAGTCAAATCATTCAGTATTAATGTTAGAATTGATAGTAATATATGAAATCCACATCCCACACTCTCCCGCCGGTAAAAAATTACTATTTTTAAATTATATATATATTATTTTTTTTTTAAATTATAAATTATAATTTTTTTATAAAAAAATTTGATTTTAATATTTTTAATTTTATTATTGTGTAATAACATTTTTATTAAATTAATTATAATAATTATAACGTTTAAAAGTTTCCAGACACCAATGGTGGTTGGGCCCCAACTAGTTGGGTACGGGTTGGGAAAAACCCGCCCATGATCTACATTGTTGCCAAACCTAGCCGTGACACTCTCAAGGTCAATTCTTACTTAAAAACTAATTTGTATTTAATCAAAATATACATACATTAGTTTATGTCACAACCAACTAAATTTGATATAATTCGCAGTTTAGGTGGATTCTCATTTAATGATTCTTTTTATGTCATTAATGTAATTGTCAAATCATCAAAAATCAAATTCCAAAAACATAGTTGGAGGAAAATATCAACCATTTTAAAAATAAGGGAACAAAATCATAAATAAAATAAAATAAAATATTGAGACCAAATTTATATTTAATTTTGAATTTAATATTGATATTGATTAATTAATTAGAAAAGTCAAATTCAAATTTGAAAGATTCCATATTAAGATCTCATAAATATTTACTCTCTCTAGATGGAATATAAGCAAAAATGAATAACTTATCTCTTATTTAATGATAATATCTCTAAAATATATTTCATTTAATTTAACTTTTTCTATTTCTAATGATAGATAGTTGTCACAATATTAATCATTAACTAAAATAACATATGTTTGCCTTGAGCATTTAATATTAAAAATCATGAAATTTCCAAATCATGTGGTGAAATTTTGAACACCAATATACACGAATACAACTGGTGAAAAGGACAAAAGTCCTAAAGTTTGACACTGATATCTATAGCTAAACTCATGTGAAGACATGCACTCTTTATTATTATCCACTATCACGTGTAGATATCAAATGAGTGAGAAATCAAGTTTGAACTATATAAGTAAAGAGATTACAATAATGCAATCAAACACAATAACAATATGCATATCACCTACATATATTACATCAAAAGACTCACGACCACAACTAAAATCAACATCACATCAGTCATGACTAACACCTAATAATGATGACTCTATTACCAATGACCCAATGATTAGTCAATTATCAATGTCACAAAATCAATTTATAAATAGTTGCAACCAATGAGCTCTCTATTCAGTTGCTTTTCACCGACTTACTTCTCGAGTGGGTCCTCATAATTTTGCTTACACCAAACTAGGTCTCTTGCACTAGTCCTTTAAAGTTGAGTTCCATAGTCTAACATTATAGAGTTTTCATAAACATTCGAGACCTCATACTCGGGTTCAGTAGAACTAAGCTCACTATCATAAATGGCCATACCTAAGAATGACTAGTAGTGTTGGGTTTATAATTAAGAAGCTAAGTGGAGAAATATAATTTTGGAAATTGAACATTAAAAACTTTGAAAATTAAAAAATATATATTTTCCACATAAAATTTATCTTTTATTTCCTTTTTATTTTATTAACATGTAAGCTTAGGTCACTTGTTACCATGACTCATATCTTATACTAATCAGCAATAATCATCATAATCATCAATATCATAAAAAAAACTATGCAAGAAGATCATAGACATTTATCATCATACATATAGCAATACATTATTACTCAACTTATCATTATCAACTCACTTTATTACAACTCTTACATTATTCACATCATAATTAAGATTTACTCATCAATCATCATCTAGTATTAAGTTAGGTTCTAAATCATTAATCAATTATATACTAAATAATCGATTAACTAAAAAGTTTAACCATTAATCGATTAAAATACTTCTAATTGATTAAACTGTATCTTATAGCAAATCTCAAAAGTTCATTTGAATCATAACTTAGAGTATTTTATTTATGAGTTATGCCATCATCTAATCGATTAATTACTCTATCTAATTGAATATTACTAAGTTAAATCAATTGTTTTAATCACTTAATCAATTAAACTATTTACCTAATCAATAATTTTAACCACCTAATCAATTAACATGTTCAACTAATAAATTATCCTACAATATCTAATCGATTAATGTTTAAACACAACATAATAAGTGTTTATGCAACATACTTATTAAAATATAATACTTAACCAATTAGACACGTAATCACATTTAATCATATTATCACTGCATCAACTTAATTAAATCATGCATATAAACAGATCCATTCATCATACAACAACGTCATGCAAGGTACAAATTAATGCACATGAGTGCAACACTTAGAATGCTATGCACATTTATCAACAATTAAATTTGACACATGAATCTAACTAACTCCAAGTTAAAACAAATATACATGTCACCTCCTATTCTGGCCACAAAATCGTTTAGTTAGAATTAATCAAACGGTTGCTATAATAGTACATATCTCTCCTTACATACAATTGTTTCTATCAATAATCACTACAAAGTTTTTTAATGATCAACTTCTATTATATCATGAAAACAAACCATGACATGTCCTATTATATTATGATGCAACAACGACACATATCACTAGGGATGACAATAAAATCTGCACCTGCGGGTACCCACTCGAACCCGCTTTAATTGGGTGCGGTTGCAAATTTTCCCCGACATTAAAATTCGGGGGTGAGGGCGGGGACGGGTTTGGGGGTGGTAATATCCACCCCACATCCGCACCCGAACTCACCCCACAAGTATTATTATTGTAATTTTTAAATTTTATATACATATTTAATATTTTTTTAAATATTATAAATTATAAGTTTATTTCTATATAAAATATTTTTTAATTTTATTATTATTTTATTATAATAAATATGATTTTTAAATTTATAATTTTATATATATGAGTGGGTGCGGGTGGAGATGAGTACCTAAATTTTACACCCGCTATGAAACGGGGTGGGTACGGGTTTTTCCCGATTAGTCGGGTGCAGGTGTGGAGCAGGCAAAATTCGCCCCCACTCCGCCCTATTGCCATGCTTACATATCACATTTAATCAATCAACATATATATACTACCTACATAACTCAGTTAATATACGCAACAAAAGAATCACAATAGTATTTATTATCATGACAACTATACACAACAATAATTAAACCACAATTCATATTTCAAGAATAGTATCAGCATGTTTCATCACTTTTACCTACAATTTTCTTAATTTAACCTTAATTAATTAATTTTCAATATCACTTGCCTTTATTAATATATATAGGCTTAGTTGCAGTTTTGATCCCCCTACTTTAGCTAAATCGCGAAAGTAGTCCCCCATTTTGTTTTTTCCCAGTTTTGGTCCCAAACAGAATTTTGGTCCAAAACTTAATGAAATTTCATTTTTTTAAAGCCGTACTACATGATTTATGATCATAGATTTCAAGTACAATTGTTGCAAATGAGATCTTAAGGCATGGTGTGACTTAAATAAATGAAGAAAAAAAATGAAATTTCATCAAGTTTTAGAACAAAATTATGTTTGAGGGACCAAAACTGGGGAGAAATAAAATGGAGAGACTACTTTCGCGATTCAGCTAAAATAGGGGGACCAAAACTGCAATTAAGGCATATATATTATCATTATTACTTAACATTTTTCCTAATTTGAATTTAATTAATCACTTATAAATAATTTCTATTTATTACTACTAATCTTTGTCAATTAATTACTTATTACTACTCCAATCCTTTTTATAAGATACAAATGAAAAAATAAAAGTTGACATATTTAGTTCATATCAATTTTTGTTGACCTATTTGTCGCTTATAAAAATAAAAACGACTGATCCTTAAGTCCTATCTCAATTAATAAATATCGATATTGTTAAGTTGAACATATTGTCCTACATTGAACTCGGACCTTACAGTTGTGTGGGTTAATTTTTGTGATATTTATCATCTCTTATAACACAAAAAATAAAAAGGACTTATGCTTGTGATTATTACCTAACCAATTAATTGTTTCTCCGAATATTTTATAACAAATTTTTAATAATTTCAAATTAATTAAGTAAGTATTCTAGTTGATTACATCTTAACTTAAATAATTTTATTAACTTCTAACTATTCGTAATCGATAAGTTCATCCATTGATCACCTAATATCAAGATTAATCTATTCACTCTTTACTATAATCCATTTAATAATGTCCTAATCTATTAATTATCCAGTTAAATACTAACTATTTCTACCGATTAATCTGCATAAACTTTCATTATTGAATGGTATAAACTTTTATCTGCATAAACTTTTATTATGAAATTGAAAATAAATAATATACATCTCCTCTCTATTCATATTGCATTCATTCTATCATTTTGTTGAATGGTAGTATCTTCATTATCAAAGATACAAATAAAAGAAATTACACAGAGGCGAAAAACAATTGACGAAAATTAATAATACTCGAAGAAAAACATTACCACAGATTCAAGTATATTTTCCTTACTCTCTTAAATTTTTTTATGGTATAGTAAGAATTATAACATCAATATCCTTAATTAAAAATTTCTAACATATGGTATCAAAGCATAATTAATGATATTTTTATTCTCTTTAAAGGACTAAAATTCAATTTATTTAAACACTTTTGAAACTGGATGGGAAGGAATCAGGATTGTTTCAAAAGGCAAGGCTCTAATATGGGAAGTATGCATTTCAAAAATTTCAATGTTACAATGAATCATATTGCTATTAAATTATTATAACCATTGAAGATTGTATATAAACTTCAATACTAAAAACAATTTGAAAAGAGAGAAAATCAACATTATGTCTTTTGTGTAAAAAAAGTAATTTATAGACATAAACATGCAATATTTTGATTCAATTAATATGTTTTTTTTTTGAATGAGCATGCTCTTGCATATAGAAATCAATGTGTGTCCTTTTTTCTTATTTTAATTTGAAATTAGTAATTAAATTTTTAAGTTTTGTTAATCACTAAAGTGGTGAAACTCATTAAGGTTATTATTTCAAATTATACAATTATATTAACTATGATTGAGATGCTATGTGAATAACATGTTTGAGTTCATTGAGATTTATTATTATAAGACATACATAGATCATCTAAAGATGGATCTATACTTATAATTAATAGAGTTAAAATATTTGATGTAAATTTAGCATCATTATGGTTTTGGCTAATTTTTGTATTATCCAAATGTGAACTTAGATACATAACTAAAGTTGATCAGTTTGAATCCATGAAATTTACTCAAAGAATTAAAGTATGAGTTTGTTATGAATGTTTGTTGTTGAAAGTAATATATTTGATTTGGGAAATGGAATAATTAAGTTTAATTGGCAGAATTATGTTAATTGGTTTGAAGAGATCCAATTTCTACTAAGTGTAATCTACTAAGACATGACATTGATAATAGATTAGAAGCCCACAACCATTACAAAGGATAGTAAAGAAGATGAAAAGTCTCTCCTTAAGGCTTGAGAGAGTTTTAATAAGTTGTCTTTGAACTTAATGACAATGAACAAAAAAATGTTAAGCCATTTATGCTCAAATTAGAAAATGTTAGAGACTTTAAGAAAATAATGAAATAATACTCACAATACGATATTACTAACAAAACTTCATTTTGAAATTGGTTCATTTAAGGTGAATTATAACACTATTAAGGAAAACGAGAATTTTATGCAAATTAAAACATTGTTAATTTAGGAAGAATGGAGAATAAAGAAGGTGAAAGATCATTTTGTTAATCTCACAACTTATGATGTAGCCAATAGCAACAAAGTCTAATGCAACATAATGAATGCATGACTAAAGGTTCAGACACATAAATTGATTATGGAGATCATTTTTCATGTAGATCTCAAAAGTTGTATTTTATGTACCCTAGTGTGCTAAAAATTTTGTTTTATTGTAAATTTGGAAAGATTAAATTTTAATTTTAGGATTTAAAATGATATATTTGAGGATATGTACTATTATGCATTAGGTACTTTATTGATGGTTTATATCGTTTCAATCTTGATATTGATTTTTTAAAAATTGTAGCATGCAAATTAAAGAAGTGAATATATAGACTGAAACAAACTTCTTGACAATGACATCTTAAGTTTAACAATACGATATTACCCTATAATTTTGCTGAGAACACTATTGATATATGTATCTATATGAATACAATGGGAGCAAATACATAATCATTGTCATATACATTGATGATATTCTGCTTGTTACTAATCATGTTGCTTTGTTACATGATACAAAAAAGATTCTCTCATATAAGATTGGAATTAAGGATATGAGTGAGATATCTTATGTGATAAGAATAGAAATATCATGTAATAGATCACAAGATATGTTAGGGTTGTCTCAAAAATGCTAATCAATAATGTATTAGAGAGATCCAAAATGAAAAAAATGCTCCACTGAGATAGTTCTTATTCATAAATAGGACAATTTTAGCTAAATGTTATGTTATAGAAATTATTGGGAACAAAATATAATAGATTCTATTCAATATACATAGTGGTTGGGAGCTTGATGTACACCCAAACATGTATTTAATCGGATATTAGTTTTGTTATTAAAATGTTGAGTTAATATTAGTGCAATCCTAGAATGAATCACTAAAACAAAGATTTTATTTACTACTTAAAAGTCACCAAAATTACATGCTCACATACAAAAAGTTAGATTATCTTTAAGTGATTGACTACTTGGTTTCAAACTTAGTAGAATATATGGGAGTTAGAGAATTCCATATTTGAGTTTTGTTTTTTTCTGGATAAAGAAGAGATGCAGAAACAATAAGTGTATTTGAATATATTTGTATAAATTTAATAATAGTGGATCCGTTAACATAAAATTTATTGTCCAAGACATTATCTGACCATTTTGAAAGGATGAGCATTATAGATAAGTCTTTGTTAACATCATAGCATAATTTTAAAGTTTCATTTTATATGACACTTGTGAATTCAATTAAAGTTATGTTTATGTTTATATTCTCTTTATCCACATTACATGGTATACATTGTGGTTGAGGTGTGATGCCATTAAGTTTCTTTGGAAAGACATTGAAGACACAAATTACAGTATCCCTTTAAAATTTTTAATTGGGTTGATTTGTGAAACATGGAAGGAATTATTTTAACTTGTGACTGTTATGATTTAATCATTTTAGTTCAATTAAAGATGGTAACTTGATAATTTTAATGTATGGTGTATAATTGTGATTTAATGTTAAATTATCATATCATCACATGAGTCAAGTAGGGAATTGAGAGCTTATTTTAATAATCTAATAGTGTGGTTCATGTAATTAATAGACAAACTTTAAATAAAAGATGAGATAATACGATGGTTTTTTGATATAATGCTAATTAAAATCAATGAGGTTTTATTTTAAAATTTAAAATACATTAGTACCATCTCCTCTCCCATTTGAATGTGTAGTTACAAGTGATTGAAATAATTAAAAGACATATAATAGAAACACTATTAATTATCATGGTTAGTATCTTCATCGTCAAAGATATAAAGAAAAGAAAAGGTAAAGAGGCGGAAAACAATTGATGAAAACCAATAACACTCAAAGAAAAACACCATTATGGATTTAAGTATGGTTTTCTTACTTGTTTTAGAAATTCACGTTACAATGAGAATCATAATATCAATATCCTTAAATAAATTTTACTAACATCAACATCATAACATACAAATAAATATTTATTTTTTTACAAGAATAAAAATTACTTCATTTTATCAACAATATATTGTTCAATACATTTAAGGATACAACGATAATAATGAAGGCTATGTGTATATGAGGGCTATATTCATGAATATATCATTCAATGCCACATATATCAGTTATCACACAATTAAGAATTTAACACATTAAGAAAAACAAATTTTTCTCTAACTACCTCACACAATCCTACAAACGCTACATGTAAGAAAAAAAAAATCATTTTCTCGTACCTGATTAATCCAACATTGAGCAACGAAAGAAACCATATGGATCAAAGATTCTTAGTTAGATTCAAAAACTCATAGAATAACGAAAAACAAGTGATCAATACTAAATAAAAGGATTATTGACATGAAAAGAGAATAACTCCAATTGATGGTTCAATCTACTTACTGAACTAATTGAATATCATTTTTGTGTCTTCAGTAAGTCTAAAATACATTGAATAGGTCAAATATACTTGCGTTAGATCCAAGATTCTAAGTTCATGCCAACTAATTATGTAATAGATTTGGATTGTTTTAAATCAATATGTTGATTTAGATTAATACAACAATCAATTAGTCTCATTTTTTAATTGATTAGTTTAATAAAAATTGATCATATCATTTAGTTGTTACAATTTATTCAATTAACATATTGTAAATGGTTATATAAGAATCTCAAAATGACAAAATTAGTATAAGCAACTTAAACTAAACAATTTTCTTACTACTAGGGTACCCTACGCAAAATAAGGTATTGATGATTGATTAATAATCGTTTACCGAAATGAGAATAATTAAGATTTACGCGAAATGATTAAGATATCTTATAAAAAAATTGTTTAAGTACAAAAGAAGTTAGAATTTAAATATCATTTAATAACCTAGTTTTGGTAGATTATCTTATATTTGTTTTGTTTTAATATTAATATTGTTCACGTACTTGTGATTGATATAATAATGTGTGATATGATGTGTATGATAAAAGGTTAATATATGATATTTTAGTAGTACTTAAAGTTAGAGAGAGAGAGTCAAATGAAATCTACCTTTTTCAACAAGTCTCGGTGTGTGACACTGTATATAGATTTTTCATGATTTATTTTAATGTGTATACATATTGTGTGAAGTCATATATTCGTAATTACCTCATTTTAATGTGACATATCACAATGCAAATTATCATCCTCTACGTGTGACGTGCTTGTAAATGTAAATTTTAATGTATCGTATCGTCATGTGATAGAAGATCATCTTCGAGTGATAATGTCTGTAAATATGTGGCTGTACTTTCTTGAATACTTACCTTACAATGTGATACAAAAACCCACCGTGTGAAGACATTTTTAGACGCATGTTGATTCCCGTTTAAATGCTCGAATCTCAGTACAAAGAGTTTCTATCGCCATGCAAAATCTTGATTTTCTGTATGTCTCTTTCCCTAGTTCGAATTTCCTTTGTGAGCTTTATTTCTTGGGTAAATCTTATCTTGAGTTATATTTATCCAATCAATATGATTCTTGTACTTTTAAAAAGATAATTCAATTATCTAAAACTTTCATATTATGGTCAAAGTCTAATTCGACTATATTATATTAAAACTTATGATTAATATGATTCTTCAGCAATAACCAATCATTATGATTCTTGTACTTTTAAAAAGATAATTCAATCATCTAAAACTTTCATATTATGGTCAAAGTCTAATTCGTCTATATAATTTTAAAACTTATGATGAATATGGCTCTTCCATAATAAACTTTATGTGTGTCCTATGGTTAGTATTTTAACTTTATTGTAAGCTACACAACTTCTTTTTGAGCAAAATTAAAGTGGTTGGATTCCAAACATCCATACATATCTTGTAGTGCAAAAGTGACTTTAATTGCCTAGTTTAATTCTTGTAACACGTCGTTGTGTGAGAGAAATCATTACTATGGAAAAAAAATGATTTTCTAACTCTATCAATGCGTTTGTGAATTACATTATGTACTATTTTTCAAAGTGATACAAAAAAATAAACCTGATAGTGGATGTTACATTTGAGCCTGCAAATTAGGCTAAACTTTAGGTGTTTTCTAGGTGGAATAGACGGAACATTCGAATATTAGGAGATTAAATGCAACCATAATTTAATAATGACTAGCCTCTTACATGAGTCTCAGGATGAAAAGACTGAGTCTATAAAGGCGTCGTCATATTTATGTTGTCTGCCCATGTGTTTGCTTACCTAGTACTTTGTAGTAGTTTAGTATCACATGTCATTGAAGTACAAAGAAATGTTCATAACATTGCATTGCACAATCATCTTATTGTTACTACATGTACTAATAAGTGTTACTATTACTAGTGAGTACCTGCAATTAATTGTAATTACTTGTATCATGTGTCTATAAGTGTTAACACTACATGACGCCTCTACTTGTGAGTACCTACTATTAGGGTTGTGAATAAGCTAGGTCAAACTAGAGTTTGCTAAGACAACGCTTAACTTGTCAAAAAATTTAAGGCATAAGGTTGACTTGTGATCTATCATAGACTTATTTTAAGCAAGAGTATGACATTTACAAAAGACTAGTATGAATTGCAAGTCTATTTAAAAGTTTAATTCATATTTACTTATTTAAATAAATAATGAGACATCTTTGAATAGATTAACGAGTTACTAAGTCACATAAATTAAATATATATTTTATATTTAACACAATATTTTTAAGAAGAGTTAAATAAGTTTTGAGTCCCTATAAAATTTCACTATTTTGTTTTTAGTTCTTATAAAAAATGTCATCAACTTTAAGTCCTCAAAAAATTTTATTTTCATTTTTAGTCTCTGATTTGAAACCAACTTGTTTATCTTTGTAATTTTTGAATGATAGTAATGTTTAACACAAAGTTTATGACACTATACTTCAATTCTATTTTATAATAATACATTTAACATAAAATTTAAAATCAATAATAATAATAATAATAATAATAATAAATAAATTGGTCGGTCTAATAGGTTGAATTCTTTTTTCTTTTTTATGGCACATGTTCTTTCTAGTAAAATTGTAGCTTGGTCTATGTTTTATAAGATAATTGGTCTGACGTAGATTAGATCGTAGGTCTGTAGACCAATTTGACTTATTCTCACCGTTACCTACTATGTGAAATAAAATGATATTACTGTACTTTAAAATGTATGATTATATGCTTATATGTTTTCATGTGTTTCTTGCTCACTTTAGACCCAAACACGATTCAAAGGCCTCACCTTATAGAGATAATGTCCTCTGTGGACTTTTCGTTTGTATATGTTGTTGGAATTTTTCCACTCTAATATGTGATATCATGTTGAGATAGTTATTGTATATATATTAAACTATAATTTTTTTGATTTAAATAAATAAATTGAGTTCTTTATATGAGATTTATGTTCACAATGTGATATCTTCAATCTCTTTCGATTTTTTTTTGAAAACGCTTAAATTTCTATATTCGGCCAAACCAACTAATTAAGCATAATGATCACTATTTTAACTTTTGGGGGTAAGGGCTTTGCATATTGGATACTCTTAACCAAAAGACACAACAAAACAACAAAGGACATAACAAAAGGAACTAACATAGTCCTAGTATAAACTCTCAACCCAATCATAACTAGAACTTGTGAGAGGAATTTCAAAAATATATTTGGAATTGTATAATAGTTATATTAATGTAGCAAAATTAAATAACTTAATGTATCACTTGATCAAGTGGTTGCAATGTTTGAATTTAATTCAAACCAATGCATCTATTAAGTTAACAATGTTGGGAAAAATAGCATAAGTTCAAAAGAATCAAGACACAATCACAACACAAGAATATAACGTAGAAACTCCAAAACCGGAGAAAAAACCACGGCCGCTGCCTAAACCGGCAACCAGAGAATTAACACTATGTGAAAATTGTTACAACACATAGACTTCTCTCAGAGAATTAACACTATGTGAAAATTGTTACAACACATAGACTTCTCTCACTCACACCCAACACCCCAGTACAACCACACTCTTACAAAGCAAATATTTAAACTAAGTCAGATACAAGCTTAAAGTGCTACATGCTGACTGGTGCTGGTGTATTTGAAAACAAATGACCAAAACCCAATATATAGCCTTGGCCTTCTCCTTATTCTCCCACACTAAAGGATGTGGGAGTTGCAATCAACCCCAACAATCTCTACCTTGATTGTAAGAGTTATAGCTCCCGCTTCCATTGTCTTACCGATAATCATTGTAAGTACAGAAGTGGTGGTTTTGTCGTCATCAAAAACATGTAGCTTACAATCATACTCCACCATAAAAAGTACACTTCATTTGGAACTAAACCATCCCAAGAATTTTCTCCACTTGGAACTAAACCATTCCAAGAATTTTCTCATGTCGAAACCTAGCTGAAATTTATGGTGCAACTCCCATGTTGGCTTCCAGGAAGTTCTTCAGCCATCGACACATCACCACACACCTTGCATCAATGCCAACCAATGCCCGTGTGCTGTTCTGAATCCGCTAGCAATAACTTGTCGTTTTACATGGTATAGCGGAAATACCATAAGGACACCATCATCTCCCAAAACAAGGGAGACCTTGCCAGCACTTGTCTTAGAGTCTTTTTCCAGATACTGCTCCACCTGGACAATATGCCTTGTGTAATCCTAATTGTATAAGCACATCCTTGACTTGTACTTTCCACAAGCCAAAGTTGATTCTTCCATCAAACTTCTCTATGTCAAACTTCATAACACTTGAATAAGACATAGCAGCTACACGCAGACTGTAAACTGTGCACCAGGTAAGTTCCCAGGAAAGAGAGGTGGGTCACAACAAACACGCTTAAAGTCTTTCCTTAGCCAGAACCTCCCTAAACAACATTTTCACAGTATCACCTTTCCCCTAACAATACCAAGGATAATTCTTTTCTGATGTGGAAGATCAGACAAAGCTGCAACCACAGAGCATACTAAGAAAAATTATCCCACCGAACCTCCGAACCTAGCTCTGATACCAGTTGTTGGGAAAAATAGCATAAGTTCAAAAGAATCAAGACACAATCACAACACAAGAATATAACGTGGAAACTCCAAAACCGGAGAAAAAACCACGGCCGCTGCCTAAACCGGCAACCAGAGAATTAACACTATGTGAAAATTTTGTTACAACACATAGACTTCTCTCACCCACACCCAACACCCCAGTACAACCACACTCTTACAAAGCAGATATTTAAACTAAGTCAGATACAAGCTAAAAGTGCTACATGCTGACTGGTGCTGGTGTATTTGAAAACAAATGACCAAAACCCAATATATAGCCTTGGCCTTCTCCTTATTCTCCCACACTAAAGGATGTGGGACTTGCAATCAACCCCAACAAACAAATGTTACAATATTTCTAAAGAGTTGTTTTCTTTCACCAATTGGTATGAGTATCTCTATAAATAAAGATACTTTAGAGACAGAGAAAGTACAAGACAAAATTCATGTTACATGAGTCAAGATTCCGTCACAAATATTTATGAGTCATTTCTTGTTTTCTCTACTACTCGAGAATAAATGAAAAAACTTTATTATGTAAACTATCATTGCTCGATAGGCTTAATGTGAATGTTTGAGGTAGGTCAATGCAAAGTCCACCCACCTCCACATTGTAGACTTAAATAGCCTCCAAATTTTGAGCCCCAAAAGGTGGCTCGATAGCCTTAGTAGTTTAAGAGACCTAATCGATTAGTGGTCAAATGGATTAGTTTAAGAGACTTAATTGATTACTAGTTGACAAAATGAAAGGTTTTCTAGACTAAATACAAATCTAATCGATAAACAAAAACATCATTGCAATTATAATCCATATAGGGAATTTACCTGATCGATTAGATATTGGTTAATTTGATTTTTTTACGAATTCAAAGCGTTTGTTGACTAATACGCTTCTCAACCCTAGCAAATTGATATAAATGCATTTAAACGACACATTTAATGATTGATGCAATGTACGTAATCTATTAATTCTAATCACTAAAATTAATTATTAATTTATGAAATTAGGAATTAATAATTTCTAACCTAAAATAGGAAATAAAAAAAATAACAATCAAGATTATCATTATTATTTTGAACCATTATAATTAGGGGTGTTCATGATGTAAAAACTCAATTGAATTAGGCCATATTAATAATCTGGTTAAGTTTTAGAAAATCAAATTCGAATCAGGTTCAGTTCTGAACTGGTTTAAACTGACTCAAACTGATTTATAAATATAAACTAGTTTAATAATTTGAAATAATTTAAAATAATTATTTTTAGTAAAAATAGATTTAGAACTAGTTTTTTGAAAAAAGAATATTGAAAATCTTTTAAAAGAAATTTTTTTCTAAGAAAAATAGATGTAAAAAAATTTTCGAGATTAAAAGTTTCAAAAAGAAAATTCAAAATTCTTTTGGCAACTATTTTTTGAATTTCTCAAGAATTTTTTTTTCAATTTTTGTGAGAAAAATAAATGTAAAAAATTTCTCGCAAAACAAAAATTAAAAAAAAAACTTTAAATTATTTTT
>JBBPBT010000623.1:5991790-6009145 GCA_037974875.1 Cicer bijugum
CATAATTACACATTTTATTTAAATTTCGGTTAACACTTATAACAACACAATAATTATTTTAACTGAATTAAAATATTGTCACATTTTAATATTTTATATTATGAACATACATTTTCACATATGCATTTATAAGACTTAAATATTTGATTTGTTATTATAAGTTTGTGTTTTTCTCATTTTCATCCTTTTAAATTTTTTAAATAATTAAAAAAATGAAATTAAATAATTAAAATAAAATTGAGTGATTATAAAAGAAATAGAAAAAAAAATGAAGGAAAGTTGAAGGAGTTATGTTTTAATTAGAAATTAGTTATCGCATCACTATTATTAGATCACCAATATGGCAATATCAAATCACCATCATTGCATTAACATAAATTGATAATGCTATTGTTGAAGCATTAGCAGAAACATCTTGTAAAACTGATTTTGACTTTATTCTACGTTGGAGTTGAACAAATCTGGAATCAATATCAAGTTCATCTTCCAATACAAAACAATTAACAAGTATAAGGGCTCTACAAACAAAAACAAAACAATTAAACACTAAACCTAGTAAATATAAACCATAACTACAAAGAATAAACATAAAAATAAAAAAAATAAAAAATTAAGAAAAATTATTCACATCCCAAGGAGAACATCTCCAAAATCATCATCATCAGTGTTAGAGATGAATATACTCATTGCTTTCCTACGCCCACATCTAGGGTCGTCGGTCAACCCTTACAACCAAAACACTGACACATGACTCCCAAGTAGGGGTCCCAATTTATTTTTATTTTTATAATATACCATAACCTTTGAAAAATTACATTAATATCATTAATTTTGTACATTGAACACTCACAAATTTTATATTTGCACCTTATGCCTGAAATAAATAGTCAGTTTCCCACCACTGAGTCTGTGATAGCAGCTGCCGTCTACTTGACGCCACCATCAAATGTTAGAATCTTGATGTTAGGGTTTTGTGATTTTAGGGGTTCAAAATTTTAGATTGAAACAAGACCTCAAAAAACATTAAAATGGTCCTCCCCACATTTAGACAATTGAAAACGAGTTGACTTGTAGACAAAGATGATGCCATGATTGAACAAAGAAGAAAACAATGAAGATCCGAACATCCATATGGTCCCCACAACCCTCACACACAACATAAGCAACACATAAATAAACCCATTTCTAAAAGAAGAAAAATACAACAAAATGGAATAATACATCACAACAAACATAAAAACCAAATAAATAAATTTTAAGAAGAAACATAAATCCCACTCTTCCCCACAAATAGACACGGATAATGAGGGAAAAAAATGTAACGAAATCATATTTTAGTAAGGCTGGTTCGATGTTGGTATTCTAGTAAGGGTGATGCAATGATAGAGAAAATAGGAGACAACCTAAAATATGACACCTTCAACTTTCCTTAATTTTATTTTTTTAATTATTTAATGTATTCATCTGGCACATCATTTCTCCGTTTGTCACATATGCTTATTTTAATAGCAACTAAATTGCACTTAATCAGTTTAAATTGAAGAAAAAAAAATTACAATAACAAAAATGAGAAAGATGTGAACGTATAAAGACGAATCATATGTTTAAGTCATAAATATATATTATTAATTATGAAATCAATTAATTGACATAAGCGATTATGAAAAATAAAAACATTCTCACGTTAAGCATAAATTAAAAATATGTAGTTGACACATTAAAACACAATGCAAATGCGATAAACTCAATAAATAACTCAAGGTCTAACGAATGGATTAGACACTAATATTAAAATGTAATACCATATGTTCCATTATTAAATAAATGATGTCGAAAGTGTAGAAAATTTTGCAAAAAACTAAAAAAATTTAAAATACTTTTCAATATATTATTGTTACAAAAAACAATATTTAATACAACTTAAACTCCCAAATAATCTTTTAAAAAATAACTTTGATCTTCAAATATTAAAGAAAAATAGAGCAAGCAACACATCCTACGAATATTACATGGAAGTAAATATCATTGTCTAAGCATAATCCCACAGACATTACATATTTACATGGAGGTAAATGTCATCCTCCCGTATCTCATTAATTCAATACAAACCAACGAAAACAACTTAACGGATCAAAGATGAACATTTGATTAAATAAAAAATAAAAAGATTTTTTAATCTGAAAATAGAGTAATTTGAATTTGAGGTTAAAAGTACTTATTGAGCTGATTGAATATCCTAATTGTGTTTTCATGTGACATCCTTTACTTCGAAAACAATTAACAAAATATATAAGACATAAAAGTGACGAAAATCATGGATAGTAAAAAACTTTCAAGATAAATAAAATCACACCAAATAAAACATCTGAAAATACGAAAATACGGATCTAATTTCAATTGTGACAACTATTAGAGTTCATCTTAATTATTCAAAATTAAATAGCAAATGTCATCCAATGCAGCGACAAAAAAAATAACTTTTAGCTAATGTTAGAGGAAAATAAAACAACGAATGTGAGACATGAACTCTTAATTGATCAATACTACACAAACACAAATCAACATATAGCAAGCATAGAATAATTATAAACAAATGCAGGCTCCTTCGATATGAAACCTAATCATAGCTTACTCTTCATCGGATCCCTACGTTGTGTTGTATGTGACATCTTAAATTCTAAAATAACATACTTTTGATATCTTTATTTAATAGTATATATTTACGGCGGAAAAATTATGGATTTTTCTAACATTATTTTTTTAATATTGAAAATCATCACATCACAATATAGTAATTGATATATACATTTCTCTTGAAAGTGAACGGATCCTTACTCACAACCTATGATTTGTTAGGCCAATAATGTTAACAATGATAATATAATGTAAACATAATTACAAAGAGAGAAGAGAAGGAACATTTGACTAGGATTTCATAAACAAACGAGTCAAACTTAAATGTAATAGGATTACAAATGTATATATACAAGAGAATAGAAAAGTCTAAAATACTCTTACTAAAATATAATAATATTATCTAATATATCCCTTCAAACGCACGATGCATTAACATAAAACATCGAGAGTTTATCAACCAAAAAACGAAAACATTTAATGAAATGCATCTTTGTGAATAAATCAGCAATCTGTAAGGAAAATGAGACAAATGGTAGAGTAATGATTCTATGCTGAAGATGATGACGAGTAAGATGACAATCAATCTCAATGTGTTTGATGTGTTCATATAAGATCGAGTTATGATCAATTTGAATAGCACTCTTGTTATCGCGGTGCATTGGACTTGACTCAGAAAGAAAGATACTCATATCAGATATAAGCCAACACAACTAAATTATTTCAGCTGTAGTGGATGTCATAGTACGATACTCAACTTCTGTAGAAGAGCGAGAGACAATGTCTTGTTTCTGACTCTTTCAAGAAATAAGAGAGTCTCCAAGAAAGATACATAATCTTATTGTGGACTTACGATTTGTGGTGTCACCAACCCAATTAACATCAGAATAAGCACGCAACTCCAATGAAGATGACGGAAAAAAAAAGGCTCTGAAATTGAGTTCCCCAAAGATAAAGAAGAATACGAAGAACAACTGCCCAATGTACTATAGTCAGAGAGACAACAAATTGATTGATAATATGAACAACATAAGATACACCAAGTTGCCAACTAAAGTACAATACAAAGTCGGATTTGGTAAATGAACACCATCCGAGGGAGCATATTTCACATTCAACTCAAGAAGAGTATATGCTACTCTATTATCATAAATACGAGCATGTTCAAGAATGTTGGAAATGTACTTGTATTGAGAAAGAAGGCAGCCTTTAGGAGAGTAGACAAGTTCAATCCCTAATAAATACCGAAAAGTTCTCAAGTCTTTCATCTCAAACTGCTTGGCTAATTACAATTTTAACTCATTGATTCCAATAACATCATCATCTATAATAATCATATCATCAATATACAAAGAAAGCATAATGCGACCATAAGTGGTAGACCTTATAAATAATGCAAAATCATATTCACTAGAGCGAAAACCAAGAAAGGTGATCACAATAGAGAATTTCTCAAACCAAGCTTGATGAGCCTATTTAAGACTGTAGAAAGCCTTTTTTTAACATACACACTTCCCCATGATTATGAGAAACCCCCTGTGGAGGGACCATATAGACTTCTTCATGAAGCTCACCATTTAAAAAATGTAATTTTGACATCCATTTGGGAAATATGCCATTGACGAATAGATGCAACTACAATAAGAGTATGGATATCGGTCATC
This sequence comes from Cicer bijugum, assembly GCA_037974875.1. Taxonomy (NCBI): domain Eukaryota; kingdom Viridiplantae; phylum Streptophyta; class Magnoliopsida; order Fabales; family Fabaceae; genus Cicer; species Cicer bijugum. The sequence continues at coordinate 5,996,089 of JBBPBT010000623.1, forward strand.
TTGGCTACAGGAGCAAAAGTTTCTTCATAATTCATACAATATTGTTGAGAGAATCCCTTAGCAACAAGATGTGCTTTATAGCTCTCAACCGACCCATCGGAGTTAGTTTTGATCTTGTATACCCAACGAGACTCAATAGCACACTTTCTAGGAGGAAGAGCTTTTAATTCCCAAGTATTTGTTTTGTGCAATGGAGAGTGTTCTTCTGCCATAGCCTACTGCAAAAGAGGATCAAGAATAACCTCTTTATAGGAAGAAGGCTCAAACAAACTATGAATAAAGGTTAATAAAAAGTAAATGAAGTTGAATAAGCGAAATAGACAAAATCAGGTAACTGGGTTGACTTACGATGACGAGTGGGATAACGAGAAAGCAAAGATGGAGGATCAACAATCACAGGAAGTGGTTGAACAATCACGGGGGACAAGGGGATGTTATCATGAGGAGTAGTAGTATTTGTCCTGTAACTCTCAACATTGCAATCACTAGAAACATTATCCTTAGAACCAAACGAATCAATATGGATTAGTTTTGAACTCTTTATAATTTGAGAATCAGAGGAAACTAAGTAAAAAGGGATGTGCTCAAGTAAAACAACATTGCGAGAAACAATAGTTTTCTTGCATGAGGATCATAACAATGATAACCCTTTTTGACCATCCCCATAACCAAGAAAACACACATGGCAGACCGAGAAGACAACTTACAGCGCTCTACTTGTGGACGAAGAACAAAACAAGTAGAACCAAAAACTTTCAGAGAATAGTAATCAGGAATAGAAGCATACAATTTTTCAAAGGAGACAAACCTAATATAACATATGATGGAGTTTTATTAATAGCATGAATAATAGTAAGAACTGTTTCCCCCCTAAAACTCATTGGGAACCGAAGGAGACAACAAAAGAGAACAAGCATTTGAAGTAAAAATATCAATTATAAGGAAGAGGGTTTGAATTATAATTGTATCTTTTAAGAAAATTCTGTTTTAAAAATTTAGATCTCAGGTTAAGATTGATCTTAGCAATGATGAAGATCAATCTTTACTCAGAAGATTAATCTTAACTTTGTATCAGATCAATCTTTAGTTTAAAAAACAGCAATATCAATTTTACCAAAAAGAAAACTGATTGTAAAACATAAAATAAATAGAGATAGAGATAGAGAGATCACACAAGGATATATCCTAGTTCACCCAATCTGGGTTACGTCCAGTCCTCACAACCATGAGATTTATTACTAAGTGTTCAAACCAAGATCCTTCTTGGTTTTCATGGATCAATCTTGATCTTTACACAATTCCTACCCTTCTACCTAGAAAGGATTTCTACATTACTGTTTGTAAAGACTTTAATAAGCTATCTTTCAAATGTGAAAGGATTTTGCAACTTACTCAAGATTTGACAAAGCAACCTTGAGTTACAAAGTGGTGATTTTGAGGCTATTTAGAATTTGATATTTACTCAACTCTTGTTTGAGAAATATACTCTATGGATGGACATCTATTGTGAATGATTACAACACAGAAATTAAAACAAAATAGCAAGCTATAAGAAAAGGGATTGAGACACTTGAGTATGATAAAAAAGATTGATCTTTTGCTTGGTGCTGATTGTTCTGTTTTGTTCTTCAGTTTGCAGCTGCATTTATAGAGTTCCAGAGACCTTAGGACAGCTAATATGGCCGTTGGAAAAGGACCAGCTGTCATAAAAGAGCTGTTGGAAAATCTGTCATGGCTTAAGATTGTTCTGCTGCATCAAAAGATCGATCCAAGATTGATCTTTTGGTCTGTTGTGAAAACAGCTTGTTCCCTATGCATTGTGTCAGTATGTCAGCCTTGATTATGTTATTTTCAGTTATGTGCGCAGACTTTTTGAAAAGTTCAAATCAGTAGTGTACTTTACTACATGTATCTTTGTACTTGTACTTGCTTTATGTAAAGAATGATCTTTGTATTATGCCTTTATTGAAGCATGACTTGATTCTTCAAATTCTGGAATGAGTATAAGTTGAATGTGGCTTCCAGGATTGATCAATTATGTGGAGATTGATTATCTACTGTGAAGATTGTTCTACTACATCAAAAGATTGATCTACTGCATCGAAAGATTGATCCAGGATTGATCTTTTGGTTTGTGATGAAACAACTTGTTCCCTATGATCTGTGTCAGTATGTCAGCCTTGATTATATCCTTTTCAGTTGTGTGTGCAGGCTTTTGGATGGTTCAAATCAGTAGTGTACTTTACTACTTGTAGCCTTGTACTTGCACTTGCTTTATATGAAGAATGGTCTTTGTATTATGCCGTTATTGAAACATGTCTTGATTCTTTAAATTCTGGAATGAGTAAGACTTTCATTGATCTTTTTGTTGATCCTTTATGAGAGTAGAAGTTGAATGAGGTTTCCAGAATTGATCCAAATATGTGGAGACTGAATAACTTAAGATTGATCTGCTGCTAAAGATTGATCTGCTGCTTAAGATTGATCTGCTGCTTTAAGATTGATCTGCTGCTTAAGATTGATGTTTGATATCTATCTTGTTTTAACGCACTCAAATGCACATGTTAAATACCAAAACACTTAGAATCATAATTAGAATTCTTAATTAACTTTTTGTTTGTTTTCATCAAAACATTAAATTGAAATTTTGTCTCAATAGCATTCTCAATAATATGACGATGTTTCCTTTCAACAACTCCATTTTGTTGAAAAGTATGGGGCCATCATAAGCAAGTAATTCAGAAAATTTATTAGAGGTATATTCATTATCTAAATCACAACAAAAACACTTTATAACAACATTATGTTGAGTCTTGACCATGGCAAGAAACATATGATAAATGTCAAAAAATTCAAATTGATTTTTCATAAGATAAACCCAATAATAACGAGTGTAATCATCAATATACGAAACATAATATCTAGATCTATCTTTGATGAGAACTGGTGATGGACCCCAAACATCAGAGTGAACTAAATCAAAAGGTGCATATGAAATTGAAACACTTTTACTAAACGGTAAAATTGAAAATTTAGCAAGTTTACAACCACAAAAATCTGAAATATCATTGGTTTGTAACTTTCCTAAAGCTTTAGTAGAAGCCAAATATTTTAATCTAGAAGTAGAAATATGTCCAAGGCGAGAATGTCATAAATAAAAACTAGAAGACGAAGAATTCAAGCGAAACTAGATAATAAGTCGACAATAGTTGTTGAGGCTGCAGTATCTGGGACTCACACGCCATTCAAAACATAAAGCCCCCTGTCTACGGCATGTACCAATCAACCTCTTGGAATGTGGATCCTGCACACAACAAGAAGTGGAAGAAAATATAACTAAATTACCGAAATCACATATTTGACTAACATAAGCAAGACTCAAAGTGAAATTAAGAATATAATAAACATCAAAAAGAGACCAGTTAGGTGTGGAGACATAACCAATGTCTACTAATGGCATATGAGTACCATCAGCTATCATAATCAACATAGACGAGACATAATTCACAGACATAAAAGATTTATCATCATATGTCATATGTTGAGATGCTTTAGAATCAAGAACCCATATGGAAAGAGATATACCTGACATACTATAAGAGTTCAAACCTTTAGAAGAAGTGACATACATGACATGTGATTGAGTGGCAAGATATTTTTGAAGTTGTTCGGCAATATCAGATATTTGGAAAGCAGTTTCAAATGAGTATACAGAACCAGAACTAAAGCCAATAGGAGGACCAAAAGCAACAACATTGAATGATGATCCCCTAAAATTCTTTTTATGTGTTCTCCCCAATTTCAGACAATGTGCTTTCCAATTATCTTTTTCTTTACAAAATGCACATTCTTCATTACCAAGCCCAACCCTCCCTTGAGATTTTCGTTTTTGAATAGAAGCAACAAAAACAAATGGAGGAGTTGGGAGAATTCCCTTATCTGACACACCAAAATGAGTATTAAGTCTGATTTCTTCTGCCAACAATTTACTAACTATTGATTCAACATTAAGAAGATGGGAACAATGTAAAATACCCCAACAATGGCCCTCAAAATCATCACGAAGAGCCATCAGAAACCAAACCATTCGTTGCTCCTCTCTAATCAATGTATGCTTTGACAGATTTCAACTCAGTTGATTCCATAAGACCCAATTGATCTCACAGACTATTCGTTGTCGTTTAGAATTCCTGAATGGTCATATTGTTTTGCTTAAGGGCCCTAATATCAATTTCCAACTGATAACGTTTGACAATGTTGGAATGAACATACAAATATTTCAAGTGATCCCAAATCTCTTTAGCAGTATTATATTTTGCTAGTTGCGCTCCTATAGACAACTCACCAAAATTATTAATCCAAGTAATAATTTTTGAATTACTCACATTTTATATTTTCATATCTCTTTTTCATAATAGTAGAATCGCGCTGGAGATAGAAAAGCAGAATCACACCAAAAACAAAGAGATAAAATCACTCCGAAAAACGGAGGAAGCAAATCGGTACCAATCGCAAAACGGGATACACAAAATCAACCAATTTACAATAGATCTTAAAATCAACCAAAATATTTTAATACCATGTTAACAATGATAATCTAACATATATATAAAAGAATAGAAAAGTCTAAAATACTTTTACTAATATATAATAATACTGTCTAATAATTTAGATCTCCATTTGAAAGTGAACGGATGCTTACTCAGAACCTATATTTTGTTAGGCCAATAGAACTTATCTCTATAGTTAATAAATAATTAAAGTTAGATATCTTTTTAAATATTAGTCTTAGATTTTGAATATTTTTGATATACAAGTGTTAGAAATTTTTAATACATCATATACCCGACGAATGTCTTTAACTGATCATTTAGTTACAAAGTTAATTCAGTTGATAATTAATTAAAAGAAAAATATATATTTAATTATTAATATGTTTCTTAAATGTCTTTCATATAAGAGTGTGAAAAAATTATTATACATTATAATTTATTATCGCTCATCAAAGAACATGTATTGTTTTGATCTTTTCATTTTTGCGAACAATTATATTTGTTTTCATATTGTGTATATAATAATGAGTCTCATAACTACAACTTATATGATAAAAAAGAAAGTTGCATAGACATTCAATCAAGGGTATAACTTATAAGGAGGCGGTGGCCCCTAGATGCCATGGCCACCCCTAATATTTTAATGATCATATACAATATTTAGCCTATGTACTAGCAATTTCTACCTCTTAATTTTTATTTTTTTCCACTCAACACCATGATTAAGAGACAACATCATTAATGATTAAAGACAATGATTTGCATCTATCCACAAAAGGCAGGCATTGTATATCAATTGAAAATAAAAATTGTTAAGTTGTGGTAAAAAATTTCAAACTAATTGGAGTGTATAAGTCATATGCATATGATGAGTTGTGTGTATATTAACGTTCTTTAATCATTTTGTTTTATAAAGAAAAGGTCAAATAATTGTTGATAAATAATATTACTTACTTTAGTAAAGAAAAATTTGTGAATAAAAAAGCTAACTTGTTTTTGTCGATTCATATTTATTTTTATATTTTATATTTTCTTACATTCAGATCATGTCAATTTGTCTGAAGAATATCTAGTTATATTTTTGACATGTCATGCATTTGAATATTCGATTTTTATTTATTAAATCATAGCATTTGCATTACTACTACTACTAATAATAATAATAATTATAATAATAATAATAATAATATAAAATGCTTATGTTTTTTTATAAAGACAAAGACCAAACAACATGATCAAGTTGCAAACTCAAAAAGAAATCAAATAATTGAAGTCAACTATGATCAAAACATACTAGAAGTTTTATAATGTAAAGATACATGATACAATATAATATTTTTATATTTCAAATGCACATGATAACCTTTCATTTTAGCATATGTATCAAAAAGATTTTCAAAGTGTTAAAAATGCATGAACAATATTATTTGAAAATAAATTTTTTGACAAAATTCAATATTATTTGGTTACATGTTGTAACCAAATACAAGGGATAAGTTAGTAGCTAAAACTAAATATCTATATTCGACTACGAAATGGTGTAACCAAATACAAGTGTTAAGTCAATAGCTAAAACTAAATATTTGTATTCGAATATGAGATGATGTAGTTGAATACAAGCGCTAAGTTAGTAGCTAAGACTGCACATTTGTATTCGACTACAACCTGGTGTAGCCGAATACAACAAGTCGGTGGAAAAATTCACTTAGTTGTATTCAAATACAAGGTTTCGTATTCGATTACGATGTTAAAATTTTGAATAAAAATTGAACGTTACAGATGTGTATTCGACTACATATAAGTAGTAGCCGAATACAACTACGAAGCAATGCAATTTTTCAATTCTGAAATGATTCTGGATCTTTGCATATGTTCACCAAACCTCTTAGAACGATGGCCACTGTTCGTTATTTTTATGCCATTTATTTTTTTTCCATACACTATCCTAATCAGAAAAATCAATAACTAAATCTTTGAAAACAAAAAAAATTCTAAACATCTAATTAACTCAGTTGTATTCGAATATAATGTTTCGTATTCGAATACGATGTTGAAATTTTGAATAAAAATTGAACGTTATAGAGGTGTATTCGACTACACACAAGCTGTAGCCGAATACAACTACGAATCATTGCAATTTTTTAATTCTGAAATGGTTCTGGATCGTTGCATATGTTCATCAAACCTCTAAGAACGATAACTACTAATCTGAAGTGATGTCTATAGAGTATAAATACCTCAATTTCAGTTTTAAATGCATCGATCCTACAACCAAACTTTGGACAACTTTGAACAATTTTCTAAAATATTCTCAAAGTTATTTTTCATATTTCAAGTACTTGCAATGCATTTTTATATCATTGAAAAAAGTTATCTAGTATACTTAAAAAAAATATTAGATTGATATCATTGTACAATTATTATAGTACTCTTATTCTAAGTTAAGAAAATTTGCTAAAAAATCATTGAAGTTATTGTATTGTATTTAAAGAAAGTTGTGTACTTTCTTTAAGTATTTTAATCTAAGATAATTGTGTGCTATTTTAAGAAGTGTGGTAGAAGTTTATAACAAAGATCTTATGGTGAAATTTGTACATATGCTAACAATAATGGAAAAATCTCTTGTAGTGTGCAGAAGAATTAAATGTACCATTAGTCATAAAGAGAACCAAAATAATATTATTGTATTTGTTATTTTTCCGTTATTTACTTTTAAAATGTCATAATTTTATAAGGACTAAAAATATCATTAACTCTTATTTTCATTATCATTGTTAGTTGATAATATAAATGGAGTATAATATGACTTTATAACTATGGAACACCCTAAATAAATATTTAGAATTTAGTGAATATTGGTGGTTGGTTGTGTACTTACACAATGAAGCATCAAACTTGAGATTCTTGCTCATGGGTTTGCAATACTTACGGGGGTGTTGGATCCTATTTACTTTTTAAACGTGAGATTCTTGTTTATTTTTGTCAGATCCTAACTTGCGATAATGTATTGAAGAGTGGATGAGCATTTACCAGACATAAATCATGGAATTTCAGTGAAATTGGGTTGGGTTTGTGCAACAATAAATATTTGATTTCTCCACCCTTAACCATGTTCATATGCATTCAATAGATTATTATATTATACATGGTATGAAATATAGTGATAATTCGATTGCTTTGTTGCTCCATAGAAACATTTTGTTGGCCATTGTTTGTTTCAGTATTGATGATCGAATCAAAGATGTTATCCTTCACTACGTTTTCTGTACCTTCTATATGTTAAGGTTTATTTTGATGGTTATATAAAGATGGTTTTGGGTGGTCTATATCTATGTAAAACCAAATAGAAATTATTATTGGTATCTTACTTATTGCCAACAAAGTGGTGTAGTGTATATAATTTATTAAAAAAGTGAACTGACATGTCCAAATAGTATATTCTCATGAGATATATGTGTAAAGTTAGTGCATATCTTCTTTAAATTCAAATGTATTAAAGCCAAAAAATAACCTCATGGGAACAAAAGAGCTCCTAATAATTTGTTTTAATGGCAATACAATTTTTGATAAAAAAGAATGCTTCTATAACCATGCTCTTGATGAATTTGCTTGACTATGTGCTTAAAAACAGAGAGAGAAGAGTGTACTTTAATACAAAATTTTCAAGTTAAGACTTAATTGTAATTTTATTCCATCTATTATTACTAATTCACGGAATTGGTCCTCCATTTTAAAAGTCGACAATTTTGATCATTATCTCATATTTTTGAACTAAAAAAATACAAATTTGATATGTTTTAAACGATGTAACATATAATTTTATAATATAAAACGATATAGATGCATTACTTATTCATATGTCATTAATTAAATTAAAATATAAAAAATTTCAGAAGTTAAAAGCTAAATTTTTATGACATTTTATTCGAATTTTATGGGCGTAAATCATTCTATATCATTGTATTATATGTCACATTATTTAAAATATCAAACGTCATTATTTTTTAATTAAAAAATTAGAAAGAAGGTTCAAACATGTCGACTTTTAAAATAAAGAAACCAGTTTTGTGACTCGGTAAAAATAAAGAGACTATAATTGCGACGGCAAAGAGAATGCAATTATAAATAATATAGCTATGCTTAATAGATTTAGCTCCCCATTTATATCAGAGGACACTGAAGTTATGAAATGGACCTAACAAGTTACAAACTTTAATCTTACGAACTCCTAAATACAAAATGAGACTAAAGTTGTTGCGACCAGAATCTTGAAGCATCTAACAAATAAATAAAGTGACATAGAAGAAACATTTGCTTCTCATCCATACAAAAGTTTCTGAGCATGCTTAGAGAGTCAAAATTCAAAAACTTAAAGAATCTAATTAAAAAAAGTAAAACATCTTCATAATGAAATTTCAATGGAGAAGCTTATATTTTGATTATATAATAACAACTCTTACTCCTATGTATTTAGTTTTGTGTCTGCCAAATTGCAAGCATGCATGACTAATTTTAGCAACACAATGGTCCTAGAATTTTACAACTCAAGAAAGATTTGATGAGCCGTCAACATGATCAACTATATCCGTTGGTTTTTCAGAAAGCTTTCGTGCATCATTCTCTATTTCTTCACATTGTGTCAAAAACTCATTAAAACCCTCCATAAGATCTACATGTTTTCCCAGTAAATCTTCCATCTGAAAACATACAATAAGCTACCAGATATTAGCAATTACATAATGCATGTTTCGACAGAACCTCAGTTATCATCAAACAATTCCTACTCCACATTCACTTTTTTTATGGATGATGGTTGGAAGTTGAATGTATTAGGAAACTTCTGCATCAAACTTTTTAATCAGATGTTCAATTTGCAGTATTTTACCATACATATTTTTTTGTCGGTAGACAGAGTGACAAACACCATTTAAAACTCACACACACAACTGCAAGGTCTCGGGTTCGAATCTTAGTGAAGATGTGCAGCCTAACAATATCGGCATTTGCAAGTTGAGCTAAGCTTTACGGACTATCATACATTTTTTTATTAAAGGGTTAATGTTCAATGCAAGCCAAATTAAATTGAAAAGTTACAAGTTTGGATGCATAAAGTACAAAACATACCAAAGCATGTAATTCCTCTCGGGTAATTAATTCTCTATTGTAGGTATATAGGCACTTCAAAAAATTCTCAAAATCCTCAGGATCACTTAATGTCTTCTTCACTTTTTTATGGTAAGCAAGCACACCATGATCATACAAACCTGAGACAACAGAATTTGAAGTTATCTAACGAATCATACCGGAAATAGAGAGTTAAAATCACTATAATCCGACAGATAATAAAACACTAAAAACAAATTTGGCACAGAGTTTTTCTTCGTATAAGTAAAACATGAAAAATGCTTTTATTTTATATTGACCTGACAGCTAGAAATTCTCAACTATAGATAATCCAATCAACAACAGAGTGGCCTTAGGTTTTTCTAACTTTTCCCAATATAAATTTTGCATTTAGATAATGACTTTTCAAGAGTTGTAAATTTTATTCCGTTTATTTAGATATGAGATTGAAGTATGTGTTTCCCCGGTTAAAACGTTCATGTGAGCTCATGCTACCTAACGATAAAGGGGGTCATCTAAAGATAACAGAAAAGATATAACCATATAACTTACTTTCATTCAAGACACCATCAGGGAATCCTTCTGCATGACAGCGCTTGATTAGAAATGATAAAAAAGAAAAAACAGAAAATTTAGTTTGTTTGTATAAAGTGAAAATTTAGTTTGAACATTACCATTGCCATCACATTGTGTCAAAATATCATTAAATCCCTCCAAAATATCGGCATGTTCTCTCAATAAATCACCCACCTGGAAGAATAAATTTCACTGTGTAAAATCAATGAAAGTCAACATCAGGTAGATCTGATCCTAAACTGAATGGATTATGAACTTTGGTTATCTTCAATAAAATACAACTTCAAAATATCATTCAACATTTCCAATACCACAATCTTATTTTGTTTCATCATGGAGGTATTTGGAATTCTCTGCATGTAACTTTTCAATCAGTTGTTTAACTGCTGTATTAATTTGTTGCTTACTGAAAATTTCAGTTAAATCAATAGTTTGTCCTTCCAATTGTACTCGTTCCTCTTGTTTAATAAAAAAATTATCTTTATTAATGATGATTGGATTATGGACTTACCAAAAATTGTCTGGTTATAGTCTAGGAGCACGTACGGACGAGTGCTAAACTGCTAGCAACACTCACTCTCTTATTGAGTGACAATCACGTGTATCCCACAATTCTAGAAATGCGATTCACATGAAGCTGTGGGACCCACATAATTCTTACCCAATAAGAGAATGAGCGTCGAAAAGAGTGTTACTAGCACCACTAACACGCTAACCAAGTTGTAGCATGGTTAAAGTTTAAACTATGTATAAAGCCAATGGTCATTGAGAAATAAGAAAAACCATTGTTTAATCTGTTTTCCATTTACCCTAATTTTAACCGATGTGTTTTGGCTCCTCAATGTTCCATTCATCCGAAAAACAGAAGCCTTATGCAGAAATATTCTATAATCTCTATATGCCCAACATAAATTCTTCTTCGTTTTCGCATTTTTTACCATTACAATTTTATTCAAGGTTAATGTTCAATGCAAGCCAGATTAAGCTTGATGTTAAAGAGTACAAATATGATGTGAAAAAAATCCATAAATGCCGCTTCTGAAAATCTGGATGTATAAACCATACCGATGCCTGTAATTCTTGTCGGGTAATTGTTTCTATTCTGTAGGTATGTAGGCACTCCAAAAGCTTTTGGTAATCCTCAGGATTTCCTAACTTCTCCTCGACTTTTTCAAGGAAAGCAAGTGCTTCACTATACATATCTGAAAATAACTGAATTTTAAGTTATAAACAAATCACACGAAATCAGGCACATGCGTCATGCAATGGTTTATCATCACGGTCATCACCTCTATGACTCTCCTCTTCTTTCTCATCCCTTCTCTGCTCTTCATCTGCACTCATCAAACCTATGTCAAGTTCTGGATCAGGATCATCAGCAGTGAGGTCATGGTTACTATGCGAATCCACGGTCCTGTCAGTATTTAGCCCATTGGACAAATTTTAACAACAAAGTATTTAACACATTATCAGTTTTACAAAATTTAAACACCATTTAGCAGAACAATGTTGAATGTGTCTGAACTGAATCACAATGTATCTTGAAAGAAACAACTGAATCTCAATTGCATACAGCAGAGCATGCTACTTATAATATATGTTGAAAACTCGAAAACTCTAAAGAATTTAACTTGTTGATTTCAACTATGAATATAGGAATATTGAAGGTCTATGTAGCCGCAACAGTTTTGGTTGAAGGCATGTCCCAGTATTCGACACGTCTAGGTGTTTGACACCAATACCACACCGACGCCTTGATTACATATAATTAATTTTTCTTTTATGAATTATTATCGATGTCAACGTATCAGTGTCACGTCTGATTTGTGTGTCTGTATCTATGCTTCATAGCGCTAAAGATTGCATATAATTATTAGGTTTCTAAATAATGAAGATAACATTAGAAATTACAGATGAAACTTGCAAGAAAGAAACCTATGATGAATATGATTATACTACCTCACCAAGTCACACATTACAAGAAAATCAAATAAAATCGAACCTTCGTTGGAAATAAAAATCAAACAACTATCACATTGCAACAGAAAAAAAAAAGAAAAAGAAAAAAAAAGCAACGTGCAACAATTTCATCAATGGAAAAAACACACAAGAAAAATTCAAATTCACCGAATAAGAAATTCAAGACGAAAATAGAACTTACGGTTCAATTTTGAGCTCCTCATCTCTTGATCTCTTCATCTCTATCAAGAAGAAAATAAATTATTAAGGAAAAAAAATAGAAAAAAAATGAACATATCCTAAATGATGCATTCAAACTCAAAACCTTAGAAATTGAAGTTACACGTTATAACAAAAAGTAAGAACCAGAAAAGAGATCTAACCGAATTGAATTGATCACCAAGGCTTGATACACGTGAATCGTGATGATAGAAAAAATGAAACGTGACGTTAATATGTGAGTGGCAAATTAGTCACGTGATGTTAATATGGAAAAATTAATTTGTTATATTTTTTTTTATGGGAGCTGTTATGTTGTAGTAACTTGTAAATAATTATATAATTTTAGTTATAGACAAAAAATAAATTATATAATTTTAGTCAAGCTTCTAACTCAAGTGAATAAATCGGCTTCGGTTTCATTAACCATTTATATAAGTTTGATAGATGTACTGTTTTTTAATAGATCATGAGAATTTGATTACTTAATCCAACATAAATATTTACTTTTCTGATTTAATAATTACTGAAAGTATTATTATTCTATAAGAATAAGAATAAGATAGTTCAAATATATAAGTTTGATGGATATTTTTTTTTTTAGTTTAGTTCAATTTTTATTTAGA
>JBBPBT010000623.1:6017644-6029272 GCA_037974875.1 Cicer bijugum
TTTTTATAATCTTTATAAAAATTCATTTTTAAAGCTAATTTATAAAATGATTTTCATAAACTAAAAAAGGAGAAGTGTTTCAAACATGTCCTTAATGAAATTTGTTGTCATCTTTTATTATTAGAAGGGAAAATATTCTGCTAATCCCTCCATTTTTTTCATTTTAAAATTTCCATTACGTAAAATTAAAACTACATTATATTGCAATAATATTTGTTTGATTCACATCCCAAGAATTCTATTTTAATTTTTTTAAATTAAAAAATTAAAAAACATGTTTAGATTACTTGTTAATTCTTTTGTCAAAAACTGTTCTAAAAAATTAGATTATGAAATAAGTTTTCTGTTGTTGTGATCTCTAAATTTGTTTTTAGAAACAAATCTCTCAAATAAATTTTTCCTTAATTATATTCTTTAAAACAGTTTTTTAAATCAAATTTATAAAATATAAAAGTGTTCAGTCACTGTACTCGCTTTTCAATTCCTGCAAATTATATCGCATATTTTTAGGCCCATAAAGACTAAAAGAAAATATGCCAATTTTATAGAACTAAAACGATTTTTAACCATTTTTTACACATTTTACACTTGAGCTTGGGTGATCATGGGTGAGATTTAGTTGTACTTTTGTTCCATATGCAAAAACAATGTGAAGCAAATACAATCTATACGTTGTCATTGCCATCATCAATCACATTTGACAATCCCATCCCGTTATCAATGACTGTCTATTTTCCAGAAAACTAAAACATTTCTAATCTTCACTACTTACTACCCATCATATGAACTCTTACCTTTTCTTTACCATGTCTTGATTTTAGTCTACCAAAAAAACATAGTAGCTGTCACTGCCAGAGAGTTGTGAACTTGCTGAAATGAAAAATACATTTTCATAAGATTTACTGCCATTGTCATCTTCTTAGTGAAGCCGCAAAGCACACTGCCAATCATAAAGTGAAAAAAGTTATTCAAATTCCATTAAGTTTATTACCAACAAGGAAGACCAAAAATAAGTACCCATATTTTGCAAATGACAAATCCATACTGCTTTACTGTTCTACATAAATTTACCATTAGTAATTGACTTAATTTCAATCAATAGATATAATCATGTTTTACAAATCATGCCATTAAACAACATTACGCAACAATTTAAATCTGTGAAGTTATCTAATATTGAAAACTAAATAAGCAAGTCGAGAATTGCACTATGGCAGCACAACAACTGCAACAGATTTAGTTGGAAAGCAAAATAGCCCATTAAAGAAAATAAATTGGCCATTCTTTTATTTAAAGAAAGTTTTTTCATGTTTCCACAAAATATTAAACACAAATTACATTTTTCAGTAACCAAACTTGCAATAAAAGCTTTAGTAATTTGACTCAAATGAGCCCATGGCCATCTATTTGAGTATAATAGACTGCTTATATGCAGAATCGCTAATCATAGTCAACTTCAAACAGCAGAAGTTATAACTGAACTATAACAGTGTTAGGCAAGGCAATTAGCTCTACTAATTAGTCATTACCCCCATGATAATCTTTAAATATTATGAATGAGAAAGGGGACCTATATGTATGATTCCCTTCCATACAGCCATCAAGGACATAACTGGTTGGAAATTAAATTAATCTAACCACATACAATAGAGAGCACAACACACTAAGTTTAGGAATTACAAAGAGAAGGATAATGAGAATCAGAGTGCACTAGGAATTTGAGAACCTAGGCTCTCCTAACCTACCAATTAACCCAATGTCCTCCTTTTTCCTCCCAAACTTTATTAATCAATTACTCGTATTCAAATTTTCTACAGCAGTTACTAATAGTTAATAAATTACCTACTAATGTTATATAACTTCTAACACAAGTCTTCTTGATTGGAGGACGAAAAGTGGTGCTGAAAATTACAATCAGGAAACAAAGCCCAACAAAAGGAGAAGTGATGCTAAAAAATTACAAATAAAAGTAAACAGCAAGGACAGAAAAATGACAGGAGAATATAGAATTGAATAAAACTGAGGACACGAGTTGAAATTTTTTGGTGAGCCACTATTTTATGGATTATGTTCTGATAGAACTGGTTAGAAGTTAAATTACTACACTCAATATACTTCTTTCACTAATGATATAACTCAAGGAAATTGCTTCGAACAAAGAGTACAACACATTGAGTTTAGGAATAACAAAGAGAACGATGAAGGGAATAAGAGTGTGCTAGGAATTCAAGAGCTTAGTCTATCGTAATATTACCAATTCCCCAGCTAACCGAATGCCTCCTTTCCCCTCCCAAACTTTATTTATCAATTACTCATATTCTAAATTCCAACAATAGTTACATAGGAGTTATTCATATTCTAACTTCCTCAAGCTTACTTGTATTTCTAAGTTTCTTTCTAACATAGGTCTTCCGATTTTAGCAATCAGAAAATAATCACATAAAAGATCTTCTGGCTTTAGCTATGAAAAATTAACAACATAAAAGAAATTTAGATACTTTTGGGTTGTATGGATTTATCGAATTCCACCAAAAACAATATAGTTGAAAATGTGTAAAAACAAGAGACAGGTAATAGTGCAGACTAAAACATTATCTTTGAATCAGTAAGCCACATAGAACCAAGATGGTGAGAGTTCACACCTGAAGGTGATACATCTCAGTAAAATTCAAGTTGGCACATGGCAGATCCCCTTGGTATATCAGAAATTATTTCCTTCCACTTCTTTGGTTGTTTCAACCAAGAATCACGAATAAGCATTGTCTTCAAAACAAGTCCATTTTGCAAAACATAGCTAGTAAATTCCAACTCGTGTATATTTCCTTGATATGCTCTAAAGTGAATAAAGGTCAAGTGGAATACGAGACACTTAGGAACAGTTTTAGGCTTTACCAACCATCCATATGAATGTGATGAATCATCAGTGACTAACGAGTGATCCTGCTGGCAGCAAGGGACAACTTAGAGATAAAATCCAAACAAAAAACACACGCACACACCAAAGCTTTAGTTAAACTCGACAAACCTTGCGGTGGTTAATCATGAGAGTTTGAAGCATAGGACATTTCTCAAGCGTGTCAAACAGAAACTTCAAGTTGAAAGAGGGAAGAAAGACCTCTAGATGAAACAAATGGCAAAATTCTGGAATATGTAAAAAAGGGGCATCAAAGAGCCACTTTTTATACACAGACAACAACAAGTGATTGTGTAATATTAGTACAAACTACATATATACAATAAAGACGTATAAAAAATGAAAACCCCATTCACCTCTGTTGTTGAACAATGCAGCTCTAGACGTTTAACTCCAGATAGAGGTCGGAGGAGATTGAGTAAAGGGTCAACAGATTCACTTTTAGGAGAGGAATCTACACCAAGATATGCTTCTTCCAAGTTGTACAAGTTGCCAACGGCATTGCCAAATGTGATATTGGTGAGACTAAGGTGCTTGGGACCCGGCGCGTTTATTTCAAGGCAAGCCTCAACCTGATTCTCAACAGAGATTATCAACCTCTTCAAGTAAGATGGCACGCAAAGTCTGGCAAAAGATTCGGGAAAAAACGAAAGTTCCAGATTTTCGAGAATGGGGCAGCCAGAGAAAAGAATATGTACGGAATTCACATCCAAGTGATGAATCTCTAGTAGTTGGAGTACCTTCAGTGAGTGTAAACAAATCCCAGAAGAGTCTTGCAATTGAAACAAGATATCACCACCAAGACTGTGAGGCACATTACATCAATGTTATGTAATCATCATGTATCATATCACATTCATATGAAATCAAAACAACTAAACTGTGCATATTACTATAATTGATTTTTATAAAAAAAAAAAAAAGTGATTTTCAGTATGACAGACAAACACAAAACAGTTTCTACTTTTCTTAAAATCTATAAATTATTGAATACTAAAATCAATTTTTTTTATATCTATAACAAACAAGCACTAAATATGTTTTCACTTTTGGAGGAATAAATATTGATTGTAGAAACATGAAACTGATTTTGATATGTTTGAATCTATGTTGAAGTTAGAATTTATAGTTTTTGCTGGTATGATTTTTAGACTTAAATTTATAATTAAAGTCACTTTTACATGAATGTATCTAAACAAGTAAATTTTACAAACATATTATTTAGAGTAAACCACACTTTTGAGTCTTGAAATTGTACGGGTACGTCAAGTTGAGACCTCAAATTTACGAGATATAAACTAACTCCCTCAAATTGTTTAAAGTCGCGCAAAAAGTCCTTGAGAGAGCAACTTGATATTTGTAAAATTGAGGTATCAAATTGACAAACACTTACGATTTCCAGACTCAATAGTGGTTTACTATATTATTTAACCCTAAACAATGAGTCAATAAAATAACAATTGAATAGAAAATAAAAATGAATAGACTAAATATAATTTTGGTCATTTATCTTTTACCTAGTAATCTTTTTGGTCTTTTATTGTTTTTATCATTTTGGTTCTTTATCTTTTATAAGTGGTGTATTTTAGTTTTTTCATGGTAACTCTTTCAAACAACTGTGTAAAGGTGAAAATATAGAAAACTCTAATAAACATAGTTAGTTTACGAGAGTTTATACATATTTCAAAGCAAGCATGTAAGAAGAACTTTTTTAAGTGTAGATCTATTATTGAGTTAAATGAATGTTTTTCTTTTAAGAATATTATACTTAATACATATTATGTTTACAATTTTTAGAAGATAATTCAATGATTATAATTTTTGTTATGATTATGAAAATAACTAAAATATACACCACTTATAAAAAATAAAGGACTAAAATCAATATTAAGTAAAAAAGATAAATGATAAATGAATTGTTAAATGTTACCAGAGGGAAACGAGGTTAGCACAAGAGAGGAGAGCGAGAGGAAGGTTAAAGTTAAGTCCGTCTATGCAAAATACGATGAGACGAAATTCCTCAAGGTGGGGTCCAATGGCGGTTCGTATCCACGTGTCAACTGAATAAGCAACAGTTGTTCGTTGGTGGTGAATGCAAGAGAGACTCATTTTCCGAATGTCACGTGACCTACGGAGAGCGAGAACAGCGTTAACAAAAATAGCGAAGAGCATGAAGTCTTTGATAATGTCGTCGTCGTAGTCTTCATTTTCGTATCCTTCGAAACCGTAGTCGTCACAGAAATCGAAAGTTTGAAGATCCTTCCAGAGGTTGCGAAATCTGCGAGAGACGAGAGTCATAGTAGAAACGCAGGTTTTGGTTGGGAGGAAGGATAGAATGTGACATAGTAAGGAGTTTGGTAGACTGCTTATTCTGTCAATGCCGTCGTTTTGTTCTTCTGCTTTGTGTCGTTTGGAGTTTGAATTTGCCGCCATTGTTGTTTCTTGCTTTCAGTTTCTTCTTCAATTTTCTTTTTTATAGACTGCTTCAGTTTCCTCTTCAGTTTGAGTTTGAATTCGTTTGTTATTAAAATGTGTTTGGTGAAATTTGTGAGACCCAACCCCCAAATATGTATTTTTCAATTAAAACCGGTGTCGTTTCATTGGCCTGATTATTCTTTTTAATTTTAATGTAAAATACTCATAATTATTATTGGTTTATTTAGTTTTGGATACTATACTTTATTGTTTCATTTTTTACTAAAATAATCAGTACCTGCATATTTTGATTCTCTAACGTGAGTATCACACTTTAAATACTAAAATGAATGATATTAATTATTAAATAAATTCTTATTATTTTATATATAATAAAAAAATTCTTTAAAAAACACGGATTATATATGAATTTGTAAGACTAGAAAAGACGATATTGTTATTTAGTTGCATCAATAATTAATCTATGAATAATTTTTCATCAAAATCTGAATTTCTGAAAATAAATTGTAAACTACACTACTGTTAAAAAAATGCTAAAATATTCAATATTTGAAGAGTTTCAAGGGATAGTATCATGGTATGGAACTATGTAAAGCAAATACAAATTGAATTTAATAGTTGATCGAATATTAGGGATGCACTTTCAACTCATAAATTTTTTTAATATTAAATAATTAAAAAACAAAAATTAATAAATAAATAATTGCAAATATTAATTAATAATATATAAAATTAGTAAAAAAATTAACAAATAATAAAATTATCCATAATTAACATTTGAATAATATTTTAAATTACATTCGAATAATTGACATAATTCAAATATGTTGTTTACTATATGGTTAACGTCATTCAATTTTAATATAATTGAGAAGTAAATTGGAATTTTGAAATATTTATATTCTAAGAGATTAAATTGAGAATGCTCTACATAATCGGTACTCATTTAAAAATATTTGTTGAATTTTTTTGTCATCTTTTATTATTAGAAAAAATCAGCTAATCAAGTTTTTCCTCCCAACTTTTCAGCCTAAACGGTGTGTAAATTCCGTTCTATAAGACCATCGAAATGCAAGACAGAACTGCGTTACATTGCAATAATATTAAATATTTCTTTCCCTTGTGATGCGCTATCTCACTCAAGAAATCTAGATAAACGTGTTTTTAGTCTATATAATTATTTAAAATTTTGTTTAGTCACTGTACCCCTCTCAATCCATGCAAATAATAAAATCGCATAAAAAGTGAGTAAATAACTAAAAAGAAAATATGTCAATTTTATAGAGGCTAAAACAATATTAATCATTGTTTAAGACATGTATCAGTTGCATTTTTGTTACATAATATGCAAAAACACATGGAAGCAAATGCAATTCTATGTTGTCACAGTCTCATATAATAAAAATGAAATAGTAATAGTAAGATCGTGAATAATGGGATGATCGCTGTTGAAAAAGCTAAAAAAGAGTATATAAATTCAACATAAAATACAAACAAGATACAGAAATATTAAAAATATAGAAAAATATATAAAATTAAAGGGGTGACCATATTTAATATTCCAAATCAAAATCAAGTTCTAAAATGGTTTACAAATTAGAAATATGTTTTATAAATTTAGAATAATAATAAAATATAATTAATTTACAAGAAATATTTCATATCATCTCACTACAAGAAAAGTTTCATATACCTACGAAAAATTATCCACGAACGTCAGTTAGTGGATAAATTATATAATATCTATAGAAAAATCGTGGGTAAATTTGGTATTAAGTAATTTAATTTTTTTAAATTTATTTACACGGTTTGTCCGTAGGTAACATAAAAAAATCTGTGGGTAAAGTTAAAAAAAAAAAATTCAACTTGAAGTTGTCAAAATTTAATCGTATTTTTTGTTACCACTGATTAGCCGTAGGTAATATCCGTGGATAAATTAAAAGTATAATTTTATATGTTACTTTGTTTTTTTTTTTTAAAAAAAGAAGTTAATTCTTGCAAGTCATTTGTTAGAGTATAGTAATAGTTTAGTAAGGAAAGAAAACAAAACAAAAGTAAGAGTAAAGGGGATAGAAACAAAAACCCACAAAAACCCTTCGTTCATTGCATTCGCCCACGCCACTTCAAATCAACGCCGTTCGCCATTCGCCATTCGTCGTCCGTCGTCCGCCGTCCGCCGTTCGCCCTTGACTGCCACTTCAAATCACAGGTTCTGTCATTCTCTCTGGTTCTTCTGTCGTTTGTGTTCTCTCTCTCATTTGATCTCTCTTGTTCTTTTTTTCTCTGTTTTACTCCCATTCGTTGTTGTTATCTCGTTTGCTCTCTCTAATTTGTTCCATTTTCATGATTATTTGTTGTGAATCTGAACGTTTATTAACTTATTTGCAAACCCTAACTCGTTCTCACGTTTAGTTTTACATCTTGAATTGTTGATTGTTTGTTTGAATTGTGTGTGTGCTAATTGTTTTTATTCATCTTATTCTTTATAGATGACTTCAAAAGAAAAGATTAGACTCAAGCTTCCATTCAAGAAAAATCGCATCATTTTACCGCATAAGGTAACTCAAGCAGCTCAGCAGGTACAAGCAACAGTTGATCAATTGCCACTATATGTCAATGCCACTACACCAACCTCACACTATGTGCGGCATCCCACCCAACAACTTGTTCAACCTCCTACCCAACAAGCTGCAGTGCTTCCAATCCAACCTAATAAGGTGCATGGTACTGAACCAATTATAGTGATGATGCCCACACCGAGTTTTGTCCCAAAAGACAATATTTCCGCGATTGCTGATCATTCACCGTCACAACCATTAACATTTATTGCCTCACGACATACTTCAATTTCAGCTAACCAACCACCTTCAACACATGTTGCTATTGGTAATAAGACTCAAGGGTCACGATGCTCCAATTCTAGTCACGGGGTTGCGCCTGATGGGAGAACAATGATATGGTCGGATGGTCGAGGGTATGTAACAAATTCTGATTAAATTTTCATTACTACATGAGGATTAGGCTACGTTTCAAGTTATTTTTAGAAATTTGATGTTTTTAAAAAAATTGTTTACAGGTGGTTACCGTGTAGGGTGGCCTCGAGAGCCCTCACTTCAGTCATTACATCACAATATGTTGATCCATATCCTAGTTGGAGAGCAATCCCAAAATTAACTTTGGAACGTTGGTTCGACAAATTTAGTGTAAGATTAAGTTATATATCTTGTTAATGTGTTCAACTAATGTGTGAATACTAATTAATATATTATAACTTATTTGTAATTAATATTGCAGGAAAAAGTTGCTTGGTTGCCTGAGCATAATTTTCAAATTAAGAATATCTTCAATACAAAAGAATCAATGCGTCTTTCTGATATGTTGATGCAAGCGAGAAAGAAGCGCAAGTGTCCAACTTGGATGGGAGAAAATGTTTCGAATGATCTTGAGAAGATATGGATGGATCCGTCGTATAAGGAGATTTCAAATTGAGCTAAGAAAATTCGTGCATCTTCTAAAGGATGAGATGTCCATACAGGTGGATCTATATCCATTGCTGAACATACCATTCGGATGGTACGGATTTCTATGTCAAAGTCTTCACTGTATAACCATTTAATGTTTGACTCTAGGACATGTCTACTATTTGCTATTTTTATTGTTTTGTTGTGTTGCTGTTTCAAAATGCATAGTTATTTTGCTAAAATATTTTGTTGCTTTTCTTTTGTGGCGAAATTTGACTCTCATTTTGTTCACGGTTTTGTTGTTGTTTATTTTTTGTAAGGCTGAAGAGTTAGGTTGAGACCCCACATTGAATGAGGTCTTTTTAAAAACTCACACTAAGAAGAAGGACAACTCTTGGGTTGATGAAAGAGCAAAAAAAATATATGTAAGAAATATTAAATCATTTATTATTTCGTTCATTTGTATTTCTTGTAAAGGAATTGTTTCAAGGTAAGTTGCAACAAACCTCTAAAGGTGGGGAAGCATCTAGTAGTTGTATCCAAGTGGTTAATGCGGAAGCTCGCTTAGACATGTGGGTCCAATCTGTTGAGGGGAAGAATAAAGGGAGGATCTATGGTGCTGGAGATAGATCCTCGCTTTATAGACCAGGTGTCGCAAGTCTAGTTCCAGATTCTCGTCCATCTAGAGGTTGCGCCAATTTCTTGTCTCAACAATCTAACGAGATAGTTGCATAGATAGCAGCATTTAAGGAGCGAGCAAAAGCGGCAGAACACGAGGCACGAGAGGCGCGAGAGGAGCTAAGGAAAGTTGAGCAACATCGACAAGAGGAAGTTCAACAAACAGAGCAACGCACTACAGAACTATAGATGCAGCTAGCAACATTGGCAAAAAGTGTTGCTTCCATACAGGTTGAGTCATCCTGTCGTCGTCGTCATCCAGATTATGACGAGGATGAGTCTAACGATGATGTTGACGAGGAGTAATACTGATTTCAGTTTCAGTTTCATATAGTAGTTATGACTACTTATTTTGTTTAGACTTGTAGGCATTATCTATATATATTTCTACGATAGTGTCGTTATGTGTATTTTGAAACTTATGGCAGTAACAATGTGCTTATTTTGAGAATCATGGTAGTGTAAATTGTCCTTATTTTGAGACTTATGGATGTGTATTTTGAAAACACTATTTACATAATATTTCACTTTGTTTTGACAATGATGTTTAATATGCTTACAATTAATTTTAAATATACATTAAAAAAAACAGGAAACTGTAAAAAAAAAAAACAAAAATAGAATTAAAATCATTTTTTCATTACCCACGGACAATTAATGGATTAAATTATCAAGACTTTGTCACGGATGATCCGTGGGTAATGTAACTTACGACTTTTCAATCGATAAGTATTTACTATTTTACCTACGGCAAATCTATGAGTAACGTTATCCACGGAGACTCAGTGGGTCATATTACTCACGGACAATCCTTAAGTAAGTGTGGCCCACGGGTTGTCCGTCGATAAATATTTTCCTATGAGCGATTTAGCTAGGAACTTGTGTCCGTAGGTAATCTGTGTGTAATTTTACTTTACCTATGGACAGTCCGTGGGTAAAGATAAAATTTGTCATAGGTAATAATAGTTTTCCTTGTAGTGTCTATGTTTTTTTTATACCTTATTAAAAAATGACGCTTCATCAAAATTGACTAAAATTTTGCATGGAGATCAAAACTTGAGAAAAATAAAATAGAGGAATTATTTTCGTACTTCAGCTAAAATATGGGGACTAAAACATGAGAGAAATAAAATGGAGGGATTATTTTCGTGATTCATCTAAAATAGGAGATCAAAATTGCAATTAAACCTAAAATATTTTAGTTTGGTTTTTCCTTTTAATTTATTTTCAAATAATAACACATATGATTGTTAACTTAGAATAAATCAAAAGAATTAATTAGTTATATCTTATTAATTTAATTGCAAAAGTAAAATTTCTAAATTTAAAAATAAAGTTTTTAAGAGTTTTTTTTTTAATGTCACAAGAGTTGATAATTTTGCCTATATTATATGTCATGTCATTTAAAATATGTCACGTTACTATTATTTAATTCAAAAATTTAAAAGAGAAATTGATATTAATAAATTTTAAAATAGATGATAATTATGTTAATTAGTAGATAAAAAGAGAAAGATTAAAAATGAAATTAAATCTTATTTTTTTTAAAATGTAACACTTCTTAAATTTATTGGTTTAATATTTAGTTTTGAAAGTGGTACTTTATTTAAAAATAAAATACAAAAAATAAGTGAATTGGAGGATTTCATAAGTTTATCAAATTCACGAATTTACCAAAATCAAGTCAAACCTCAAAATTCGAAAAGTGACAACAAACATACATTTTTTATATTATTATCCACTAAAGAAGTCATTACTTGTTTGTCCAACTTTAGCCACTTATTATATTGTTTTCAACCTATTCATAATGCTTTTGCGAGCTTTCCTTGGGGAGTAACATTACTACCTTTGTCCTTTTTTATAAACAATTATTGCCTTTTCACACATATATATTAAGAAAAATAGATAATAAATTTAAATTATCTATTTTATATATAGATGTTTCTAAAATAATATTTTATTTAAATATGTCAAACTTGACTTTTTATATTTTAAAATAAGTAAGTAGTATTAATAATGGGTATATTTAAAAAAAGGAATAAATGTTTCTAGTAATTTACAATGATGTTTATATTTAGGGATAATTTTTTTTCTTCAAAGTATACTTATAATTAGGAACAAATGTTTTCATAACTTGGT
>JBBPBT010000623.1:6029427-6041149 GCA_037974875.1 Cicer bijugum
AGTATTAATAATGGGTATATTTAAAAAAAGGAATAAATGTTTCTAGTAATTTACAATGATGTTTATATTTAGGGATAATTTTTTTTCTTCAAAGTATACTTATAATTAGGAACAAATGTTTTCATAACTTGGTAAATTTATTCAAAACTTCATTATTTGTTTATTTATTTTGATAATCAAATAACTAATTTAATTTTTAAACTAAAACAATTTTGTATTGTTTTTTAGTTGATGGTACATTTGGATTTTAAACAAAATTGACATTTATTTTTTCTCAATTTTTATCTAACCAAACAAAATTGACATTTATCTTTTCTCAATTTTTATCTTCATAATTTGATTTGAAATCATTTTTGAACTATGAACCATATGTCGATTATATTAGTATGATTGATT
Organism: Cicer bijugum; assembly: GCA_037974875.1. Lineage (NCBI taxonomy): Eukaryota > Viridiplantae > Streptophyta > Magnoliopsida > Fabales > Fabaceae > Cicer > Cicer bijugum. The sequence goes on from JBBPBT010000623.1 coordinate 6,029,824, forward strand.
TTACTATCTATTTTTTAACGTTTTTTTCAACTTGAAAATGGTTGGTCTTGCATTAACAGCTTCGTAACTTTGTTTCCTTTTATTATATATTATATTTTAATGATATATATTACTTTCTAACTGTATATTTGTATTTTGTGTGAAATGTGATTGTAAAGACGTATTTGTTGGATTTAATTTATTTGTAGGTTTTTTCTTTGACTGAGGGCGTAAGCAATGACCAATACACCAAAAATTGCCTTTTACAGCGCCCATTTTACAGCGCTTGCTAAACACAAGCACTGTTGAAAATATATTTTAAAAATAACGGAGCCTTTTACAGCGCTTCGTATGACAAGCGTTGTAATAGAAGCGCTGTTGTATATCTTATAATGTTTGCGCATAACGCTATAAGGCTTTTACAGCGCTTGTCAAAAAAGCGCTTTCGCGTATTAGTTTACAACGCTTTTCTCACAAGCGCTGTAAAATGCATGCGCTTTCAATTTTTTGAACTACCTATTACAACGCTTTTTCTACAAGCGCTGTAAAATACATGCGCTTTCATTGAATTTAACTACCTATTACAACGCTTTGTTCACAAGCGCTGTAAAATGCATATTTCAAATAATTATATACGTTGGAAACCCTCATATCATATCCTCTAGATCTTTCAAAACCCTAATATCCTCTACGTACTGTGCAGCCATCTATGTTGTCTCAGGTATTTTTTAATTTGTTTTTGTCAAAAAATCTCTTCAATTGTTTTAAATCTCTTCTACACATGATCTGTTATGTTTTAAATCTCTTCAATTGTTCATGAGAAACAACATAATCTGTTATGGACAGATCTGTTAATCCAAAACAACATTATTTCTCATGAATAATTGAATAATTCATATTATATATACCACATGATTTGTTATGTTTTGAAATTGTCAAAAATTGTCAAAAACTCATATCACATGATCTGTTCTGTTTTGAAACGTGTTGATATGTTTTGTATTGAAAGCTTATTAGTTTATTAGTTCAGTATTGAAAGCTTATTAGTTTTGTAACTGCATTTATATAGGTGGTATAATATGGATAGGAAATGGATGTCAGCCAATCGATTGTCAAAAGAGTATGAAATTGGAGTGAAGGAGTTTGTTGAGTTTGCAGTGAAGAATGCAAAAGATCCAAATAGAGTAGTTTGTCCATGTTTAAAATGTTGTTTTGGAAAACGTGTTAGAGAAGATGAATTAGAAGGACATCTAGTATGTAATGGAATTGATCAAAGCTACACATGTTGGATAAGACATGGTGAGAAAAAAAAGGAAACATTAATTTTGAGAATAGTTCGACATATGCTTCAACTGACTTCGATACAGATACATATGAGCCGAACCGAGTTGATGAGATTGCAAAAGCAGTTGAAGAAGATCTTCGAGATTGTCCTAAAATGTTTGAAAGTTTGTTGAGTGATGCAGAGAAAGAATTATATAATGGTTGTACTAAATTCACAAGACTGTCGACGATATTAAAGTTGTACAACTTAAAAGCGAGTAATGGATGGTCTGATAAAAGCTTTACAGAATTATTAACACTCATAAAAGATATGTTGCCAGATGATAATGAACTTCCCAGTCGAACCTACGAGGCTTAACGGATTTTGTGTTCTATTGACATGAGTTACGAAAGGATTCATGCGTGTCCTAATGATTGCATTTTATTTCGAAATGAATATGAACTACTTAAGGCGTGTCCGAAATGCAATGTCTCTCGATATAAGAAGAAAGAATCTACTCCAGCAAAAGTCGTGTGGTATTTTTCTATAATACCAAGATTTAGGCGCATGTATCGCAGTGAAGAAGATTCAAAACACTTGACATGACATGTAGATGAAAGAATTAGAGATGGAATGTTTCGACACCCTGCAGATTCCCCACAATGGGTAAAAATTGATCACGACTATCCTAAATTTGGGATGGAGTCAAGAAATCTAAGACTTGCACTTTCTACTGATGGAATGAATCCACATGGTCTTCAAAGCATCTCACACAGCACGTGGCCTGTGATTTTGGTAATATATAACCTACCTCCATGGTTATGTATGAAGCGTATGTTTATGATGTTGTCTCTGTTAATTTCTGGACCCAAACAACCGGGGAATGATATCGACATATACTTGACTCCTCTAATCGAAGATTTAAAACGTATGTGGGAGACAAGTGTGGAAGTTTATGATGGGTATAAGAAAGAATGTTTCAATTTGAGGGCTATGTTGTTCGGCACAATTAATGATTTTCCAGCATATGGTAATTTACCAGGATATAGCATTAAAGGTCAGTGTGCATGTCCTATATGTGAAGAGAGTACAAATTGGATGCGGTTGAAACATTGTAAGAAGAATGTGTTTCTTGGACATCGTAGATTTTTACCTTATAGTCATCAGTATCATTGGTGGAGAAATGCATTTAATGGAAAATCAGAGGAAGGTAAAGCTCCTTCAGCACCGACTGGATATCAAATACTTGAAAAAGTACAAGGTTTGACCAATAAATTTGGCAAACCTTTTGCAGGAGAGTTGGTCAAAACTGGGTGGAAGAAAAAGTCAATTTTCTTTGAATTGCCATATTAGAAGTCATTGTATATAAGACATTTCCTCGATGTGATGCATATTGAAAAAAATGTATTTGATAGTGTTATTGGTACGTTACTCAATGTTCTAGGAAAGTCTAAAGATGACATCAACACAAGATTGGACTTGGTCGATATGGGAATAAGAAATGAATTGGCTCCAGTAAAGAAAGGAAATCGCACATATCTACCTCCAGCCGCTCATACTCTATCTAGAAAGGAAAAAATTGTTTTATGTAAATTTCTACACGAAGTTAAAGTTCCAGAAGGATACTCTTCGAACATTAAAAGTTTGGTTTGTATGAAAGACCTCAAGTTAAAAGGTTTGAAGACCCATGATTGTCATATTCTAATGGAGCATTTGCTACCAATAGGTATACGTTCCATTTTACCTGAAAAAGTTCGACTAGCCTTGACTAGATTATGTTTCTTCTTCAGGGAAATTTGTAGTAAAGTGATCGACCCTCAGAAATTACCGACATTGCAGAGGGAAATTGTTGTTACTTTGTGTGAGCTTGAAATGTATTTCCCACCATCGTTTTTTGATATAATGGTTCACCTTACTGTTCATCTGGTTAAGGAGACACAACTTTGTGGGCTAGCTTATATGAGATGGATGTATCTGATAGAACGATATATGAAAATATTAAAAGGGTACGTAAAAAGTAAAAGTCGACCAGAAGGTTGTATTGCGGAACGATACATTATGGAAGAGGCTGCTGAATTTTGTACTGAATATCTGTCCAATGTTGAATCCATAGGGCTTCCCATGTCTCGTCATTCGGGAAGAATATCAGGAGAAGGGATAATTGGAAGGAGACTGTTGACTATATCAAGGACAGAATGGGAGCAGACACAATTGTATGTTCTGCACAATGATGATGAGGTTCAACCGTATGTTACAATACACATGGATCAGTTAGCTCGTTTGAACATGAATAGGAATCAAAATTGGATAACTCGAGAGCACAATCGAAGTTTTATAACATGGTTAAAAAATCACATAAAGTCAAAATTTGATATAGACCCCGTATCAATTTCACAGAGATTGAGGTGGCTAGCAAATGGTCTGAGCTTACATGTCTTTTCTTACACTGGTTATGTTATTAACGGCTACACATTTTATACCAAAGAACAAGATGATCAGACCACTATGCAAAACAGTGGAGTCACTCTCGTAGCTGAAGCGATGCATGTCTCCAGTGCAAAAGACAAAAACCCAATATATGCAAATCTATCATATTTTGGGGTTATCGAGCGCATATGGGAGTTAGACTACACAATGTTTCGTGTTCCCATATTTGGTTGCAAGTGGGTCTATAATAATAATGGCGTTCGGATTGATGAGTCATGATTCTTGCTTGTGGATTTTAATAGGGTGGGATACAAAGACGAGCCTTTTATTTTAGCGTCGCAAGCTCAACAAGTGTTTTATGTCACCGATCCTTCTGATGATAAATGGTCTGTTGTCCTATCGACCAATAAAATAAGTGATGATAACAACAATGATGAAGATGTCAGTAATGATCTTTTATTTGCAACATCACAACAACCACATGAAATTGATTCAACTGATGATGGTTTATATCTTAGAGATGATCATGATGAGGGAATTTGGATTAATCCATCGTTTCGTATTGTAAATGGACAAACAGATTTGAATCCCACCAGGAAAAGAAGAAGGACATCTTAATGTACATGTTTAATTGTTTTATATAAGCCATGCATGTAATATGAAATTATTGTTGTAATTTTAATTATTGTTCTATTCTGGTTTTATTGTTGTAATCTGAATTATTGTAATCTGAATTATTGTTCTATTCTAGTTTTATTGAATTATTGTTGTATTATAATCTGAATTATTCTGGTTCTAATCTGAATTATTTTGGCTTTTGGATAGTTTGGTTGATGGGTGGGGGGATAAGGATAAGGGTAATCTAAATTATGGGTGGGGGGATAAGGGTATTTTTTAAAAAAAAAGCCTTTTGCAGCGCTTTTTAAACAAAGCGCTGTAAAAGGCCCTTATAAAAATAAAATAATGAGACATTTTACAGCGCTCTCCTTACCAAGTGCTGTAAAAGACCCTTTTAAAAATTAAATAAAGAGACATTTTACAGCGCTTAGATTAGAAAGCGCTGTAAAAGGCTCTTGTAATTTACAAACGCTTACATTTACGAAGTTCACTTAATTCAGATTCGAACCGAGGCCCTCCAAGTGTGACAAGGCTTTAAAAGGCTCTAAGTAAAATAAAATGAAGAGACCTTTTACAGCGCTTATGTGAACAAGCGCTGTAAAAGGCTCTTGTAATTTACAAAACGCTTACATTTACGAAGTTCACTTAATTCAGATTCGAACCGAGGCCCTCCAAGTGTGACAAGGCTTTAAAAGGCTCTAAGTAAAATAAAATAAAGAGACCTTTTACAGCGCTTATGTGAACAAGCGCTGTAAAAGGCTCTTGTAATTTACAAAACGCTTACATTTACGAAGTTCACTTAATTCAGATTCGAACCGAGGCCCTCCAAGTGTGACAAGGCTTTAAAAGGCTCTAAGTTAAATAAAATAAAGAGACCTTTTACAGCGCTTATGTGAACAAGCATTGTAAAAGGCTCTTGTAATTTACAAAACGCTTACATTTACGAAGTTCACTTAATTCAGATTCGAACCGAGGTCTTCCAAGTGTGACAAGGCTTTAAAAGGCTCTAAGTAAAATAAAATAAAGAGACCTTTTATAGCGCTTATGTGAACAAGCGCTGTAAAAGGCTTTAAAAGGCTTTAAAAATAATATTCATCAGATAGCTAACATGACTTTCTCTAACAGGATTTTCTTCAAACACCTTGTACGCATCATGGGAATCCCCAAAAATACATTGTTAACAAAAACATCAGACCCATTGTTAACATAAAACATCAGACACATTGTTAACATAAAACATCAGACCCATTGTTAACAAACCCATTTTTCGCAAAATGGCAATGAACCTGAAGATCAAGTTACGATTTAAGAATGAAAGGGAATGTAAAGAGATAAAAAGGGTGTTGAGGTGGAGATTGAAAGAGTAAGCTTTGATGTTTGCGAAGAAGATGCATAAAAGGACTTTGAGGTGGAGTTTGGTGAAGAGGAAGAGATTTTGGTGGGTTTTGCAGAACTTGTTTAAAAAATAACATAGCAAAACAGAAAAATGACATAATAAGGCCTTTTACAGCGCTGGTTTATAAAAGCGCTGTAAAAGTGCCTTTTAAAAATTTAAATAACGATGTCTTTTACAGCGCTTCTTTGAGGAAGCGCTGTAAAAGGCTTTTAAAAAAAACAATGAGGCCTTTTACAGCGCTTGCTGATAAAAGCGCTGTAAAAGAGCCTTTTAAAAATTTTAATAAGGATATCTTTTACAGTGCTCTTTTGACAAGCGCTGTAAAAGGCTTTAAAAAAACAAGCGCTGGAAGGACGCTTTTTAGAGCACTTTTGTAACAAGCGCTGTAAAAGGATTAGGCCTTTTAGAGCGCTCTTTGGAAAAGCGCTGTAAAAGGGTTATAAAAAAGCGCTGTAAAAGGGTTATATATATAGTAACCTCTTCAGTTTCCTCTTCATTACGTAAACTACACTATCATTGAAACCTTCATCGTTCTTCTCTTCTTTTGCAAACCCTATAATCCCGTCCATTACGAACTGTTTTTCGCGAATCATCTCCTTCATTTCGAACCTTATTTCCATCCAAGATCATTTCGAACCTTATATTTTCATTGAAATACGTAACCCTCATTACGTATTTCTTCAAAACGTTTTTCTGTGAACCTTATTGCTGTGAAATTTCTGTGTTCGCTCTTTTCTTCGCATTTCATCTTTCTTCCAACCATTATTCAGGTATTGATGTTATTTATTTTTTGTAATGATTAAAATGCATGTTGAGCTTGTTTAAAATATATATACTGATACATGTTGAGGTTGTTTAGAATAATGCATGATGCATGTTGAGCTTGTTGATGTTATATTAAACTGCATGTTGAACTTGTTGTAGTTAAATGGATACAAACAAAGAAATAGAATGTCAAAATGAAGAAGTTGGCACCTCTAAGGCTTATGAAAATGAAGTCAAACGTGGTGCAACTATAATGCAAAAGGTGATTAAAGCAAGGAGCAATGGCACGAAGTTTGAGGTTATACTATACTCTGTTTGCTGTGTATTTGTTTAGCTTTTTTTAATAGCATGTACTTACTATATGAGTTTATTAGGTTGGCTGGAATGAAAGTGGTCAGCCAATTGAGCCCAACAGCGCAATGTTTGTAAGTTACATTGGGGCTGTTGTTCGACAAAATATTCTTATTACCATTGACGATTGGAGAGATAAGGTGTTGAATGATGCCAAAGATATCATATGGAATGATATTCAAGTAAATTTTTTGATCCAATCTTTTGTCATTTATAAATATTTTCATTGAAATACTTTACTTATAATTTTTTTCATTGCAGACAACTTTTGTCCTTGATGAAGGACGAAAGAATTACGTTTTGAGAAGGAAACACAAGTGCTGAACCTCCAAAGACATATCAACATTATATATCAAATGATGAATGGAAAGCATTTGTTTCCAAACGTACTGACCCCACATTTGTCGTAAGTGATTAATTTATTTGCATTTGTGTGTTTTATTATTCATATTCGTAGCGTATTTTAAATTTTTACATAATTGCTATTTTTTTATATAGAATATTAGTAAGGCAAATCGCGAGAGGGCAAGCAACCCGACGCACCCATACAGAAGATCACGTATGGGATATGCACGGCTAGACCAAACTCTTGTAAGTCAATGTAACATCAATGGTTGAGGGAATTTGTATTATAACCTATAGTTTCTAATTAATATTTTGTTTTAACGAATAGCGACAAGAGACCCAATCCGATCAACCATTGGATCGTCATATCTTGTGGAAGGAAGCTCGGGTAAATAAAGATGGAGTGGTTGATAACGAAAATGTTCAAAAAGTAATAGAACTTTGTGTAAGTATATTATGACTTTAATATTGTATTTATCACTTGAATACTTTTTAATATTGTATTTTAAAAATGCTAATGAACTTAACTATTTTAATGTTACATGTATTTTAGGAGACGATCGAACAAAGTTCTGAACATGAAGAGGGCAACAAGGCTACTTGCAGGGATATTCTGGGCAAAGTTTTTAATGTTCCTGAATATTCCGGTCGAGTTAGGGGGAAGGGATTTGGCGTAACTCCGAGAAGCTTTTTTCCTCAAGAGAAGCGCCAAAAACCTTCCAACGAGGAAGTATTAGAGAAGCTCAGAATCCTATCTGAGCAAGTGGCACTCTTGGTGAATAAGAATAAAGACAAGCAACTTCCGGATCAGCTCCAAGGTGAAATACAAATGGAGAGTGAAAGCGGGAGTTGCAACGTCGGTTTGAAAATTATTCCCGAGGTAATTAATTACTTACTTGCTTATGTAATTACTTATGCATTAAACAATATTATATATTAACTGTACTTATGTTTTAACTATTGATTTAGGGTGTCTCTACATGTTTCCTATACTTGTCATCGCCCACTCATCGGAAGGTGAGAAAAGGTAAATTGTACAATACTCTGGGAGAAGTATTGCACAATAATCCGATCCCTGCGGGCCATGTCAAAGTATCACCTACTGTTGCCTTCGAACCAACTGCGCCGTTGCCGATACCGGACAACGACATTGATATGCAGATTTTGGGCGAAGCTGTTGGTAGTTACGTGGCATGGCCCACGAACCTTGTTGCCCTCGTTAAAAGCCCTCCCAGAAACGAATCAGTTTCGTCTCCCGAAAAGGTTTGTCACATTTATTGCATAAGCTTTGTCAATTTTTTCAGATTCAATAAACTAACATTTAACCTCATTTTTGTAGGTCCAAATAAATAAACCTCTCGCACATCCAAAAAAAGGCAGCAAACCTCAAACATTGGAGGTTAGTAGAGCTGCCAAATTACAAAGGCCGGAGGCCAATAAAACTGCCAATAAAGCTGCCAAACTTGCAGCAAGAAAAAAACTGGATCGTGGGAAATCAGTCGCTGCTGCTGCTGCTCCTACAATAAGTCAGCCACGCCTTGGTAAATACGGGGCGTATCTTGACAAGCAAGTAAAAAACAAGTTCTGCAGCAGCGACGATTCGCGCATGATAAACATGAATAAAGATATGTTCGGAGATGAGTATGAGGAATTACTCGAAAAGGAGCACGTATACGAACTTCTCGAACATAAGGAGCTCAGTGCTACTGTGATGTGCTTGTACATAAGATAAAAAATACTTTTAATTTCATTTATTAGTAATTAATTAAATGTATTGGTAATTAATCTTCTTTAAAATTTTAATTGAAGGTTTTTTCATGAGAAGTTCGTGTGCATGCGGAAATTGTCAAATAAATACTCATTCTTGTCTCCGCATAAGCTGTCCATGTGGAAACACGATCCAGAAAATGTAAAGAAATACATTATAGATATGTTTTTAGGAAATAATGAAAAGGAAAAATTGTTCTTCGCACCATATAATTCAGGGTTCGTAATTTTATCTTTTTAATTGATGAGAATTTAATTTATTAGTTGTGTATAAACAAAATTGCTTAACAAATTTTTTGTTGTTGTAGGGCACATTGAGTGCTATTTGCAATCAATGCGGTCTCTGAAGTTATATACTATTTGGATCCCGTGCATGGCGATTACAACAAACACTCCAAAATAAAGACTATGTTCGACACGTAAGTAATATTCATTTATTTTTGTTACACATATATATAAATAAGTGTTTGTTCATGCTAAAATAATCATATTTATTCATTTATATAGTGCCTTAAAAGTTTATCGATCTCAAAGAGGTGCGATAGTGTCGAAGCAAAAGTCTAATAATATTACATGGATCCCAATAAAGTGCCATCGTCAAACAAACAACATCGATTGTGGGTACTATGTATTGAGATTCATGAAGGAGATTGTTGACAAGAATAAAACTATTATCCCAAAAACGGTACGGTATTTTGATTATATGATTTTCATATATAAATTATCTATATATTTGATACTAACTTAATATAATATGTTCAATTTTTATATTGCAGTACTTTGAAAATTCCAGTCCATCATATTCTGAGCAAGATCTGATGGAATTAAAAGAGGAATGGTGTGAGTATGTGATTGAAATGAAAATTATTTGATTTTCTGGGAAATAGCATGCTGCTGTGCAAGGGATCTGAATATTATATGGTGCATAGTTATTATATGTATATGACCATAGGACAATATATAAACGTGCATATGAATATGTTGTAAATTAGGTTCAATGTATATTTAGTTACTTATGTTGTAAATTACTGTGTTACAGGGTAATATATATGTATCATATTGTGTGAACTGATTATGTTGTAACTGATTCTGGCTCTGGTTCTGGTTGTGTTACAGGGTAATATACATGCATATGAATATGTTCTAAATTACTGATTCTGGTTGTGTTGTGTTGTGAGAACTGATTCAAACTAATTTTGGATAAAAAGATAAAAGACAGCGCTTTATAAAAAAAATGCCATAAAAAGCTAAAAGGCGCTTTTAAAATATATATATATATATATATATATATATATATAAAATAACACATATTACAGCGCTTGTTATAAAAAAGCGCTGTAAAAGGCATACCAAAATATGAATTATGGGTATGCCTTTTACAGCGCTTGTTAAAAAAGCGCTGTAAAAGGTACCCCAAATATATGAAATATGGGTATGCCTTTTACAGCGCTTTTTAAAACAAACGTTGTAAAAGGTACCCCATATATATGAATTATGTGTATGCCTTTTACAGCGCTTGTTTAAAAAAGCGTTGTAAAAGGTACCCCATATATATGAATTATGTGTATGACTTTTACAGCGCTCTTTTGTAACAAGCGCTGTAAATGGTGCATAATAAGCACGCGTTATAAAAGGTACCTTTTAGAGCGCTTTTTTAAAAGTGCTGTTGTATCTTTTACAGCGCTCAAATCCACAGCGTTTTTTTTTTTTGAAAAAGCGTTGTAGAAGACTTAAAAAAAGCGCTGTAAAAGGCTATTTTTGGTGTAGTGGACCTCTTAGCTTGAGTTGGTGTTGGTGGTGTGTTGATTTGTAACTCTTTACTAAAGCGGAGAATATTTAATACACAATAGGCTGATTAATGTAAAGTAGTTTAGTTTATACATTAGACTGGTTAATGTAAAGTAATTTAATTTATATGCGGTAGAGTGACCTAAGCTCTACAAGAAATAAATAGTTAAAGAGAACTAATAATTACTATTTACTATTGGGAGTGACTAAATTTGGTTATGTTGATATTTGGTTGTTATGAAAATGATTGATTTATTTGAATGATTTGGTAGGTTATTGTTTATTTGCTTGTTTTTGATATGTGTTTGCCATTATGACTTATATTCTATTTGAATATATGATATGACATGTGTTTCTATACTATTAGAATCTATCTATAATAAAATATTATTAACCTTCTAATTTTTTGAATCATGTGCCATGTTATGATATGATGAATGTTTTCTCCTACACTTCTAAAATCTTACTATTTCAGGAAGAAAAAAAACTACTTATATGTGCCAATTTTTAATATTTTTATATTAATTATTAATAATATGGATTAGAAACTATGCCTTTAATAAAAAGAAAATGAAAAAAATACACTACCAGTCCACATTTAGATAATTGGAAATACCGTCATCATT
>JBBPBT010000623.1:6041430-6073359 GCA_037974875.1 Cicer bijugum
TTCAATAAGTTGTCGTTCCATAATTTATTAACAATAAAATTTATTCCGTATCTAATTCTTCTTGTGACTGTGTAATTTTTCTTCTCAATTGTTAACGAAGCACTAAATTCTTCTTGAGACGGTAGTTTTTCTTCAATAATAATGGTTATGGTTGTTCTTAAAGTCCACAAGGTAAATTATATTATCTTCCACAATTCTTTTTAAAATATCTTCCACAATTCTTTTTTATTTGTGATTATAATCAAAATCTCTTACATTTTCAACTTTTTCTCGAGATTCAAGTAGCATTTTGACTTCTACAATTAAACCTATTCAAATGTTGTAGTCACTTAATATATTTCGAGCTGTGAAAAAGTCTCCAATTTCAATGTCTCTTTGAATTTTTTTATTTATTAAATCTTCAGGTTCTCTATCAAAATAATATTTTTAAAGTCTTCACTCATTATTTTATGGGACTCAAAGGGTTTATAAACCCCCAATATTTTATTGATTTTGAGATTTTTTTCTTGAAAAATTTTCGAATTTTATTTATTTCGAAAAAATATCGAAAAAATTAAAAAAAATAATTTTTTTCTCCAAAAAGTTTGTCAGAAAAATAAAAAAAAATTATAAATAAATTTTTATCGAAAAAAATCAAAAATTTTTTATCAGTAAAAAAAAAGTTTGACAATTTTTTGTTTTTTTGAAAAAGTGAGTCTAGAAACCCACTAAACGCACAAAATTTTAGGAGACTTTTAGTGTTGAGAGCTTACTTTTTTAGGGTCTTTAAAATTAAAAAAAAAAATTTAACTCATTCAATATATAGGCCGAGACCTATAATTAAGGAGTTTGTCAAATTGACAGCTCTAATTATATATGGTTCTTCTTCTTCTCTATTTATTGTTGATTGAACATTCAAAAATTTTATCTTTTACTTTGTAAAAGAGTTTAAAGATAACATGTGTTTTGTTTAGTTTTTTTGTTGATGAAGTGGATACATATGTGTTGAGTGGTTAGCCAAAATTTCATGTGGTTAAATATTACAAATTGCAAAGGCCAAACTATATATTTAAGTACTTTGATACATTTTTGTTGTGCAAAGAGGCAAATTGATATCTAAAAGCAAATTAATATCTAAATGAAAATATATTATTTAAAATTCAAAGTAAAATTATGTTCTAAAATGATTTAATGTTTTACAACATAAAAGAACATTAATTATCCATTTTTATGAATGAATATTTCGATAAATATAACGGATTAATATGATATCAATTTTATATTTGTATTTAATGTATAATGTATTAATATAACATCAATTTTATACTTCTATTTAATGTATACTTAATGTTTGCATCACATATCATTAATTTATTTGCTTAATGAAATTTTAGTTTGAAAAAAATTAAAAAAATCATTTTATTTTATTTAAATAAACTATAATTATTGTTTACATTAACTATATATTTGTATTTCATACTTGTATCTTGTTTGATGCACGATGTCAACACTCTAATAGGATAATTATGATTTATACTGTGTGATTTAAGATGTGAAATAGTGAGGAATTGATTTAGAATATAAGATAGTGAGGAATTGATTTAAGAGATTTTAAGGGATTCAATGATTTAAGATGTTTCATCCGATATATTAGTTTGATTTTTGGTTGATTCATCAGAATGCAAAATTTGAGATTCAAATAGACTCAATGAATTCACTTGAGAATTAGAGCCATACAAATTACATATGTATTATGTAAGACTACTGCTATGTGTATGGAGAAACGAGGTTGAACCTCTATTTGTCTACATGGGCATTGCTTTGAGAGAGGTTTTGCACACAAGGAAAATGACATTAAGATAATATTAGCTTGCCTTATTTTATTGGGGATTGGTTGACTTATAATTGCCTAGGTAAAATCTCTTAATCAAGATGTTTTTAATGATAAAAAAAATTAATTAGATAAAGATCTACTTTATCATGATTTGAGTAAGTGATCTTATATGTGTTTTTGGGTATATTAATCATAAGACAAATTTTAATGAATATCGAATAAAGTTTTTGAAATATACTCATATATAAACACATTCGTCATCCTCAAGATAAAAAATGTCCATATCAATCTTATCTATTACAAATTAGAGAATATTCATCGATGATAGTTTGATAAAAATGAAGAATATAAAAAGGAACATTGCTTGTGTTGTTCAAAAAAAAAATGTGGGACATGGCACAAAATAAAATTCTCTCATATGTCACAAGAATAAAGAATATTATGAAAGTGACAAATTTACAATATTTACGTGCACAAAGATAAAATGCACATTTTATACATATCGAATTTTATTTCTCAGTCATACTCATACATGTTCATAAAGAAAATTCAAAGTTAAGAACGTTCAAACATCAGAACAATGAGAAGTTGATGTTCTATATTGTAAGTACAATGGACAACACGTTGCAAGCTAATTCATCTCAATTTACAGTTCAATGCAAGTTGTCACAAGTTGTCCAGAGAGTTATCAAACTCACCTACCATCTTCATATGTAAGAGGATGTATTCATACAAGAAGAGAATGATCATTAACATTCTCAAGAAAGGGGGATGATTACTTAGATTAAAGAGAAAGTTTACCCATATTGAAGAGGGCGTTCAAACAACTTGTCCAAACACTTTGCGATATGTATCCAAAACTTTGGAATGTATATCCAACAGCTATATGTGTCTTTTACAACAATAAATATCCTTCCAAAGTTTATAAATAGAAGATGTTTAAAGTTTGAATCTTCAAGAGATTAAAATTAATCATATTCCACTTTCTTAAATGCAAAACTATCAAAGTTCTCTTCAATTATCAAACATTACACTACTGTTGATGTTTAAAAGATAGCGAAATATGAGAATAGTTTATCCTCTGATGTTTGCTGAAGTTCGCGAGCAAGGTATTATTTGGCAATAAACTAAGAAGATAAGAAAAATATCTTTTGGTAATTTCTTTTTTATTTATTTTTTTTATAAAAAAACTATCCCATAATATTGCAGCTACACCCTCAAGGAAGTTGCCGATGATGGTAGACCAAAAGCAATACCCAAATACTCTAACCTAGACCAGTGAACCACAATACTTAAAAAGAAAAATTCACAATAGCCACAACGAGAGAAAGTACCAAAAGGTAGTGAGCCATCATAAATTAATCTCTAAAGTAGCAAAAGCACAAATGACATATACTATGGAGAAAGATGAGTAAAGATAATATGATTAGAGGACTAATTAAATACCTCTTTTAAAAATTTAAAAATAAAAATAAAAATCACGTCGAAAGATAATTAAGAGTTCTTGGATTGAAACAATCATTAAAGGCACCAAACAGAGAATTGAAGGTGAGAAATTGAGAAGCGACACATAATTAAGAACAACGAAAGAAGAAGAAGAAACATGACTTAAAGGGAGATCAAAAGACTGATGAGAGAAGAAGAGACGATGAATTAAGGATGATAGGTTTACTTTGAAGGTGAAACTTGTGATAAGAGAAAATTACAAAAAATTGTTGACTTGGTCTAGGTTTTTTTTTTCGAAACAAAGTTGGTCTAAGTATATAAGTTTACTTTTTTTCAAAGAAATTTACAAAAATGATAATAGTTTAGTCCCTACAAATATATTATTTTTTGATTTTAGTCCTTTTAAATTTTTTTGTTTAGATTTAGTCTATGTAAAATCAGAGAGATCGACTTTGGTCCCTAATGTCAAATCAACATTAAAAGAATGATAAGTTATCCAAACCCTTAAACCCTTTTTTTAAATTTCTATTCATATTTTTTTTATAAAATAATATTAATTATTAAATAATTAATCAATAAATAAATTTATTAATTAATTATATAAATATTTTAATTTTTAATATATCATAAAAAAATAATGTGCATTTAAAGGCCCACATGTCATGACGATTTATCAATTTTTTTTAGGGACAAAAGTCGATTATTTAACATAGACGAAATCTAAACAAAAGTATTTGCATTGACTAAAATAAAAAATGTTATATTTAGAGAGACTAGGCATGGCAACGGGGTGGGGCGGGGGCGGATTTCGCCTCCTCCACACCCGCACCCGACTAATCGGGGAAACCCGCACCCGCCTCCTTTTCATAGCGGGTGTAAAATTTAAGCACCCATCCCCGCTTGTAACGGGTCTCGGGTTTCCCCACCTGCACCCACTCAAATATATAAAGTTATAAATTTAAAAATCGTATTTATGATAATAAAATAATTATTATTAAATAATAATAAAATAAAAAAGATTTTATATAGAGATAAAATTATAATTTTTAATATTTTAAAAAAATATTAAATATATTAAATAAGTATTTGTATATAAAATTAAAAAATTACAATAATATTACTTGCGGGACGGGGTGGGTATCACCGCCCAAAACTCGTCCCCGCCTCCGAATTTTAATATCAGGGAAAATCCGCACCCAACTAAAGCGAGTTTTCCCCGATCAAATCAAACGGTGGGTAGCCACAGATGCAGATTTTATTGTCATCCCTAAGAGAGATTAAAGATATATTTTAACTCATTATCTAATAACTAATGACCAAGTGAGTAAAAAAAAAAAAACTAATAACCAAAAACTGTACAAATAATTCAATAAATAAACAAAAAGCAAAATTACATACACAAATTATAGTAATAATTGCAAGATTATTTCTACTAATAGATAAGTTATGTTTGTATAAACACTTTGATTAAATGACATTTGTTAAATTAATTATAATATAATATTAATTTTATTCTGTTGTATAGATAGATAAATTTGACCGATTTATTTTTTAAAAGATTAAAATTTTAAAATCATTTTTATTTTTTTAAAAAATTATAAAATTTTATCAAGACCAATTGGGATATCTTCTCTAAATTTTATTACAATCTCTCTTCTCCATTTTCTCTATTTTGAACCAAACCTATTTCTACTCTCTTCCCTCTCCTCCTTCGCTTGAACCCCATTTGCTTGATACAATTTTCTTAGACCCGTGCAACATAAAACAAGGTTTAAATTTTTCTTATTGTTAGCACAAGATTGAGTAGAAGGAACGAAAATGGTGTTCGGTCAAGTTGTAATTGGTCCTCCTGGCTCTGGAAAAACAACTTACTGTAATGGCATGTCTCAATTCCTTAATCTAATTGGAAGGTAAGCTTCACTCTTTAGAATATGTTATCTTATTATTACTTAATTTTAGGGTTTTCTAATTTCTACTTATTTGGGTGTTTATTTCATTTTCCTTTATATATTATTTACTTTTGAAATGTAGGAAGGTTGCTGTTATTAATTTGGATCCAGCTAATGATTCACTACCGTATCCTTTACTTTATCTCTTTCAACTTTGTTGTTATTCTTAATTAAGGGTTATTTTTTAGTTGTGAAGTTAAATTAATTTATATGGTTTACCTTAATATTAAATTTAGCTATGAATGTGCTGTGAACATTGAGGATCTTGTGAAACTTAGTGATGTCATGGTAGAACATTCTCTTGGTCCTAATGGGGGTAAGCCTATTCCTTTATTTTGTTTGAATTTGAAGTATTTATTCATTGTAAAGTTTCTGTTTGTTTTAATGTCACAACCAATAGTACTGTTTCATGGCCCATTTGAAGTATAGGCATGAGTGATGTATTATGTAACATCAATACTTCAGAATGAAAGCGTGCTTAGTGTCTTAAACTTGTTGGTGTCTGCTACCGATTTGACATTAACATATGTAGTTACATTTAATCACTTCAATTTTTTGAAAGTATTACATGTGTCTACATGTTGTGTAACTGCCGTGTGTGGTTTTTGTGTTGGTGTTTCATGGCTGATTGGTTTTATAAGTTTTGATATTGAGAGTAAATGAGAAGTTTTTACAAGTTACTCAATATGCAATTCGATTGTTCTCTTGAGAGGGATAACACTACCTTTTAATAGGCATTTGTGTCTTACTCTATGCATATTCTGAACTTCCAATTGTGTTGTACAAGCAGGTCTTATATACTGTATGGATTATCTAGAGAAAAATATTGACTGGTTGCAAGCAAAATTGGAACCTCTTCTGAAAGGTTATTATATTATTATACTTAAATCTTTAGATAGACTACGTACTACTTTTCTCTTATTCAGCTAAAACACTCTGGTTAGTGGCCTGACAATAAAATTAACATTTCAGATCACATAATTTTTATTCTGATTTCAGACTGTAGTGGTCTGACCATATGATTAACATTTCAGATCATTATTTACTCTTTGATTTTCCTGGCCAAGTGGAACTTTTTTTTCTTCATTCAAATGCCAAGAATGTCATCATGAAACTCATAAAGAAATTAAACTTACGGGTATAGTTCTGTTCTTTATGTCTTGCTAGTGTCAAACCATGTGTTATTTTAAGAACTAATCTATATGGTCATTCTATGCAGTTAACGGTGGTGCATTTGGTTGATGCTCATCTTTGCAGTGACCCTGGGAAGTATATCAGTGCATTGCTTCTATCCTTATCCACATTGCTACATCTAGAACTCCCCCACATAAATGTCTTGTCAAAAATTGATTTAATTGAGAGCTATGGAAAGCTAGGTGCTGTAATTACTTTTAGATGCCAGGGGTTAAATGTTTTTTCTTTCAAGCTGGCTATAGATGACAAATTGAATGCTGACTTTACCATGTGATTGTTGCAGCCTTCAATCTTGATTTTTATACAGACGTGCAAGACTTGTCATATTTGCAGCACCATCTTGATAGTGATGTTCGCGCTGCTAAGTACAGGTATGATTTGTTGTGTGGAGATTCTTTATCTACTGACCATTCTTCTGAGCGTAATAGTTTTTTTCTTTTGAAGTTTCCGAGTGTAGTAGTAATGTAGTGTTTTGTACTTGTTTGAACTGTTTCCTTTATTAAAACATAGCTTTCTAAGTTGTATTTTGTTACTTGTCTTGCCTATGCTGGCCATTTCATACCATATTAAATTGTTGCTAATTTGTATTTTATTGATATATTATATATACCACATGAAACTAGAAGGGACAACGACACGTTATTTTACTTTTGGAGCTTCTGTCAAACAACTTCATACACGAGGAGAGATACTAATCTAAAACAGGGAATAGATATTAGATGACAATGTCTATTGCGTTGCTCCCTTTATATTAGCAGCTTATAATGAAATTGAAAACATGCTGGAATCGAGTAATTTGTTAATTTGCCTCGTTTGCAATGCAATGGTTATAGTGTGCTATCCAAGTTGTCCCGATGTGAAATTATGTCTTTGTTGAAGGACACAATTCCCTGCTTGTTTAGTGTCTAATAGTATCCTCAAAGTTGAAGTGGAGTGTTGGAAATGGTGGTAAGGTTGGTCTAAATGGGTCAGATGGAAGTTATTATTTTGTCATGTAATCTATTTAATTCTTAAGGTACGCAGTTTGTTTTATTTATTATTTCAACAAGCCTTTTTGAAGAACTGTCTATTATATTTGCAGAAAGCTCACAAAGGAATTGTGTGAAGTCATTGAAAACTTCAGTCTTGTGAATTTTACCACCTTAGATATTCAGGTACACCAGATATGCATATATTTTTCATTTGTTCATATCAAATATTCCAAAGAATTCTAAGTTGGATTTTCCTTTTACAGGACAAAGAGAGTGTAGGGAACTTAGTGAAGCTGATAGACAAAAGCAATGGGTACATATTTGCTGGCATAGATGCAAGTGCAGTTGAGTTTAGCAAGATTGCAATGGGCGCTCTTGATTGGGATTATTATAGATATCCTTTTTTTCTCACGTGACTAATTTTACTGATTTATATTTTACTTTGTGATAACCGATAAGTATATAACTATAGTAAATAACATTATTTGCTCAGCATTTGCGTAACAGAATTACCATTCTGCATTTTTAATCTGAGTAATTCTTGCTTTGAATGCTTATACTGTTTTGGAACTGTGTTTTTAGTCCTCTAGTAACAAAAGTGATGATGGTATGGTATTATAAACACAACAGTTGCCTTCCTTTGAGAAACGTATCTTCTACATAATTATGAACTCCAAATTCATTCCATTAGTTGGCGAAAATGACTGACTGGAACTTGAAGGATTTATGTAAAAGCTCTTTGGACAATGTTCTTGTTGGAGGAATGATGATAGGTCAAGACCCTCGGTTAGTAGGGTCTACCAGAGGAGAGTTAGGAGAAATGCAGATGCCAATAATAGCCTCTAAAGGGGTTAATAGGGGACCGTTATAAACATGTAGTAGACTAACTACTGTTAACGGCAGTAAGTTAGTAACTAATGTTATAGTTAGTTTACTGAAAGAATAGAAAGAATAAGGCTAGGAGAGGAAATTGTGAGAGACCTGGATCGCTTAACCATCCAGGAATGCTTTTCATTCTTGGAGTACATTAGGCCACATTATAATGGCAGAAGGGGTCGTAACAGACCCTAAAAAATTTGAAGCTGTGTATGTGGTTAGGCTTGATGGGCTACTATAGGTGCCTCATTCATGTTATTTGCAAGGTTAAAACACACGTGAATCAGTTAAAAGATAAAAAGATGGCTTTGTACGGAATAAGGAAATGCAGGTGTCCGTTTGTGGAGTTAAAAGCAGTGCATTTCAGCACTACACATATCTTTCTCTTGTTCATATCAAAATATATATCTTTTTCCTTGTAAACATGTCACAGATATAGATTTTTCTTAACCAATGCTTGATTATCACAAAAGTCATTATAAGCCATATTCGAAAGAAGTCTTGGCTCTATGCAATTGTGTACTATTTACTGTCCAAGCATCTTTCGAACTTAATAATGAGCTTTGTGACTATGTTTGGTAGGCCAGTCTATGAGGAATTGTTTATGTCTATATCTATGTAGTCTATTTTGTAAATGGTAATCTGATTTAGAAATCTTAACATTGCTCGCAATCTCATTGAAAAAATATCTCGTTACATATTTCAAATCTCATTAATTATCATGTTATTTTTACATACACTTGGATGGTTAATCCAAGTCCTCAATTACGCTGCAAAGAGGCTTTTCAAGTCTATGAAAGATTGGATATGAAAGGGGATAGAAAGCAATAATTAGTTTAAATGCATTTTGGACCTGATAATGCCATAGGTTTAGTTAGTGTTCTGATTATCACACTGTTCTCAATTATATTGCTTATTTTTTCTCTGACCACTTTCCTGGACACAGTATTTTAGTTCTTAATAATTATGAGCTTCTCTTAACTCAGCAATCTACAGTTGCAGCAGTGCAAGAAAAGTACATGAAGGATGACGAAAATGTTGATGATGATTGATGCGGAAATGCTGATCATTCTGTTGAACATTACTAATAGCCCGTAATTTCCATTGCAGACACGAATTATTGTGACAGCTGTATTTCTTATGCTTATGGTACTAAAGATTTTGAGAACTTTGTAGAAGAAGCAAGACTTTCAGTTAGTTTCATGATATTATGATTACCAAATTCCGGGCTTGTACAACTGTAAGCGGATTAGGCTTGATTAGCTTTGTATAGAATGCTACCTCCTTTTAGTATTGAAGGATATTGTTGTTATTTGTAGTCAATTCATTTAAATTTTTACATATAGTAACAGTAGTTGTTAAATATTTTGTTCACAATCATAAGATGTACTATTTTGAACCAGAGGATTCGGTTACTGTATATGGAGCCGTACCACATAATAGGCATAAGATAATGGGGAAACCATGATGATAGTTGGGACAATGTGCATGCCAATTGGAATTGAACATGGAAGCAATGTTAAACGACCGATTCAAACACAATCGATTGATGTTATTTTGTACTGTTAATATGTAGTATTTTATATATTGGAGAAAAAAAAATTAATTGGTGATTATTTAAGATTTACTTGAATCTTATTTTTAAGGCATATGTATGAGGATATCCTCTTGTAATGTTGATCCTTAAAAGAGAAGCAAGAATTTTTTTTTTCTTCTTTTATCATTATTTTTATTTAATATGTTTGTGTTTTGTAATTAATTTTTATTTTTAGTTTT
This sequence comes from Cicer bijugum, assembly GCA_037974875.1. Taxonomy (NCBI): domain Eukaryota; kingdom Viridiplantae; phylum Streptophyta; class Magnoliopsida; order Fabales; family Fabaceae; genus Cicer; species Cicer bijugum. The sequence continues at coordinate 6,051,456 of JBBPBT010000623.1, forward strand.
CTTGTACGTGTATGAATGTCTATATTACCATTTTTTGTATATCTGTTTATTGTGTTAATATTCTATACATGCTTCTTTATTTTACCTTTTTTTAAATATTATTTTTATTATTATATCTGTTTATCATACTTTTGTTATCCTTTTTGTTTAATATCATCCGCTCTACGTAAATATTGTTTTTATATATTTAATATTAAAAAAGAAAAACGTTCCTTTATCATTTTTTTTTTAATTTTTAATTTTATTTAAATTCATTTCCTTTCTCACACTAGTTTCTCGTAACATAAACTTTTCATGTGTTATCTTCATTATTTGATATGTGTAGTCTTTTTATCATTTAATAATTTTATACAACTTACTTTTTCTTCCATGCTCTTAAGACTAAGATGTATGTTCAAAATGTAGTAACTTATCTTACAAGATTATTATTTTATTATATGAACATATATCATGAGAATAGATATACTAATTTTTAAGAAGCCATTAAGTGTTGGTTACAAAAAGTATTTGTACCGAGACACATATTACTCTAATTACAAGACCAATATAAGAACAATGTTACTCAAATATCACAAATATATAAAAAAAATTAGTATGATTCGATTGCAGGTGAGAGGTCATAAGACAGAGATGCAACATTTATTCAAGTTAATTGAATATACCAAATATGTGTGTTGGAATAGAAAGCGGGAAAACTCAGATGTTATGAGAGAATTATTTTTGAGCCCATCCATATTTAGTGAAGTTGTTGAATATGTTTCCTATTGCGTTGATTATGGATTACACTTACAAAACCAATAAATACATAATGCTATTACTTTAAATTGTTGGTATGACGTCAATAGAGATAATATTTGTAGTTGAATTTGCTTATTTGAAATGTGAGCATGAAGAAAATTTTTGTTGGATATTAGAAAGGTTGAAAGAACTGTTTGTTACACAAAAGAAATTTCCTCGTATAATTGTGACAAACAAAGATCTTACTTTAATGAAAACAGTTGGTATTGTGTTTCTACATGCTATTAATTTTCTTTGTCGATTTCATATCGAAAAAAATATTGGAGCAAAATGCAAACAATATGTCTTAAAGGATAAACAAGAGTTAGTATTGAAATTGTGAATAAACATTATGTATTGCAATATAAAAAAGGTATATCATGCGTCAATAATAAAGTGTTTGTTGACTATGTGTAAGAAACTTGATTGACTACTCACAAGTAAAAGTTTGTGGAAGCATATACAAATCGAATGAAGCATTTGAAGAACACAACGACTAACATGTATGTTATGCCACTATAAAACTTCAAATTTGTAATTTTACTATATATTATTGGATTGCTCTACGGTGACAATTTACATGTAATGATAATATTGAGTCTGCTCGTTGAAAACTGAAGTTAATGTTGGAACACAACATGAGTGACATGTGTAAAAGTTGGGAGACTATGAACAATATGATAAGGTTGTAACTTAAAAAATAAGGGGCGCATTTCAGAAAAGTTTCTATGATAAATAGCTTGAACATACCAATCCATTTTATCAGAGATTGAATATATTTGTATCAAGAGAAGCTCAAAGACGCATTGCTGAAGAATGCTAGAAAATTGAGCGAGTAGGTACCGACAAATCTGTATGTGGGTTCTCTTTCAGAAGAACATACAGGTTACCTTGTGCTTATGAATTGACACAATATAAATTGACTGATGAACCAATTCCTTTAGATTCCATGCATATTCAATGGAGGTAATTAAACATGGAGTGTGTGAAGTCATCCAAAACACAAAAGATGGATCAAAGTTGGATATGTCTAATGAGATAAATGTCTTGTTGAAATGGTTTCGGTTCACTTGATGTTATAAGAAATAAAGTGTTGAATATTAAGATGCATGAACTTGCTTTTCCAACTACAAATTCAATATGCCCACCATCTAAAAAAGTTAAGATTACATGTAAGTAGCCAAATGAATATGATGTATATTGAGACGCTTCTTACTTTGAGCATGTTAATGCAACATATTGTGAAGATAGTGGATCCTAATCATATCAATCATAAAAGAAGAGACATTCTCATTCATCAAAGAAACAACCCTCTCAATCATCGGTGAAACAATTATCTCAATCCTCAATACATTTGTTCTTGAGACCATTTTTCGATATTATTCAACCATACATTGATTACATAATTAATATGATAGGAAATGAAAATTGTGGCTATCGTGCTATTGCATCATTACTTGGATACAATGAAGAGTCTTGGTCTTTGGTCTGCCATAGTTTGCACCAGGAGATTGCTTCTCATATAAGTCCATATGATAGATTGTTCCCATGACACATTAAAAAAGTTAGAGATTCTTTGAAGATATCAAACTTTGGTATTTAACCCCTTGATAAATGGATGTCCACACCTAATATGGTTAGGTGATAGCGACCACATATAATATCATTCTAGTCACGTTTGGTCAGACATTTTCTATGTCTTTCTTTCCTATGAGAGATTCACACTTAAGATCGACAACAAATGATCGTATTATATGTATTGATTTGTCGATGCAAGTTATTGAGTTCCAACAAAATAATATTATTTTCTTACCGATGAGGCAACCTCTTGGACAACAACATATACAAGACGTCTACAATAGTGAGGGTGTTTATTCGGCCATATGGCACATGTTACACAAATCCACCCAAAGAACCCGTAGATGTCATGTCATTAGATGAAGATTGATTTTGCATGGACTACAATACTTTAAAACTTATATAAAATCACTTGTTATTAGTTCATTTTAATTACTACTTTTCTTATATTTCATCTTGTATTTTGTTTAGTTGTTAACTTATGTTGTTCTTCACAAATAATATAAAAATAATGATATAACAATGATGAAAAGTAATGAAATAACATTAGAAACTATAAAAATGATGTTCATCATAAACACAATTAAATAAATAGGCTTAATTGCACTTTTGGTCCCTTATTATAGGTGAAAATCGAAAGTAGTCTCCCCATTTTGTTTGTCCCCAGTTTTAGTCCCCCAAACAGAATTTGAGTCCAAATAATGATGAGTTGTCATTTTTTTAATGACGTGTCAATAAAAGGGTGACGTGGCACACACTTACGTGGAATAAACTCATTATTATATTATTTTTAATTAAAAAAATATAATTTATATTTTTAAAAACCATTATTATAATTGTGACAATATTTTTAAAAATACAATTTAAGTGTTAAAATTAAATTAAAAGAAAAAACACCTAAACATATCAAAATGAAAAACATCTGAAGCAGCATGAACGCAAAATCCATTCAGAAGCATATGAACTAGCTTGAACCCTAAATCAAAAAACAACCCCAATTCAACAAAAGCCCCAAATCGTGAACCCTTTTCATCAAAATCGACCATTTCCCTTTTCTACATTTTGATGATTATGGCACATAAAGCTTATGCTGATAGGCAAGCCATGATCGAGGCATGGATAATATCGTCGTTGCTTGAATTGACGCTTTTGGGTACTGCCTTGGCGCAGAAAAGGGCATCAAGGATATTGGAATGTTTAAGGATAGACAAAGGGAAACAAGTTTCTGGGAGCTGTGGTGGTAGTGGAAACTTAGGTTCATCTGTGTCTGCACCTATTTGTGGTGCCTCTTCATCTTCTTTCGTGAAGATGGATGGAGGTGGTAAAGAGCATTTAATGAAGGAACTGAACATGATGAGTGAGGAAAAGAAAGTAGTTAAGCAATTAGTCCAGCATAGTTTACAGAACAACATGATGATGATAATGAAGAAAAGGGAAGTGGTCGATTTTGATGAAAATGGTTCACGATTTGGGGCTTTTGTTGAATTGGGGGCTATTTTTTGATTTAGGTTTCAAGCTAGTTCAATGGTGCTGCTTCAGATGTTTTTCATTTTGATATGTTTATGTCTTTTTTCTTTTAACTTAATTTTAACAATTAAATTATATTTTTAAAAATATTGTCACAATTATAATAATGATTTTTAAAAATATAAATTATATTTTTTAATAAAAAAATAATATAATAATGAGTTTTTTTCACGTAAGCGTGTACCACGTCACCCTTTTATTGACACGTCATTAAAAAAATGACAACTCATCATGATTTGGATTCAAATTCTGTTTGGGGACTAAAACTGGGGACAAACAAAACGGGGGGACTACTTTCAATTTTCACCTATAATAGAGGGACAAAAAGTGCAATTAAGCCAACTAAATATTAAATAGTGTTATGAGCCGTTAAACATAAAGCTCTATAAAAGTAACTATACATGTCATCATCTGGATCAACACCGTGTATCTCCAACCTCTGCTATATAAGATCACTTACATGTTGTAGGATAAATGGCTATGAACTAGAAGCTTGTGCAACATTGGTTGGGACATTAAAATTTAGAATGTGGGGTACACCATCTGGCCGCACTAAAAGCGGTTGAGATATCCTGTAAAACCACTCTAAATATTCATCATAACACTCAGATGAATATGTAGTTGGATGCATCTTATGATCTAGTTCAGTGACAATGGTCAAATATCTCATGCATTCCACTTCTACGTCATAGATCTAGAAAAAACTGCATGTGGTGGTGGTGGAATATGTTGAATATATCCAAATGGTCGCAAACACTTCTATGAAAAATATGTTACTACTATGCTGTATAATCAAAGGTGGCTGATGTATAACATGATATTATCCAAGAGAATTACATCCCTATGATTCTTCGATGATCTCTATATGACGTCAGCAAGTGTGAGTGCATATACCATATGTCTATACTCAGTGCTTTTGGAAACGCACTCCACGTCAGCACTCTGATCACCTCTTTTACAAATATTTGTAAATCCAACATTGTTGCAAATAGAAATAAATAAATTAATGATAAACAAAAAATTAATAAATAAAATAATAGAAATTAATATATAATAATCATAAATATTTAATACCTGTAGTAGAGACACATATTAATCCAATTGTTTGGTGTCGTAACAACTGACATATAAGAAGTAGTCATAAAGGACTACGAGTGTAGCAACATCCTATGCGTATCTACCAGTACCTTCCAAATATCTGAATAGGAGAAGTTACTTAACATTAACTAATGTATGACTCTTATATCCAAAAATAATACTCCTTACCAAATTCAGCAAATACGCCTAACAACACCATGGAATTTCTCTGCTGCAGACTATCTTTTGAAGATCTCTTTCAACCAATCCAACATGTAGTGCACATCCCTTGTCTTTTTGGTTTCCTTCCATATCTTTTCAGCAGATACCATTGTATGAAAAAATTACATGCCATTACTTTATCTAGGTCAAGTAGTGGACTGTAGAACTCACTCCTAATTTGAATGCCTAATAGATTGACAACATAATCCAAAGTAATCGTCATTTCACTAAATGACATGTGAAATGACGAGGTATTAGAGGGATAACTTTCCACAAATGCAGAAATCTAATTGTTATCAATCAACTTCAGACTACCCTGTTGTAGTGGGGCTAATCCAGATAAATTTACCTATGTCTCTATAACTCGCGGGAGTACTTTCAGAGTAAATTGTTGCAGTTTATTCTCATGAACAACTATTTTCAGCATTGATCGCTCATGCATACAAATAAAATATATGATATTAAAATTAAATATAAAACAAAAATAATAATTAATTTAAATATTTTTAATGCACCATAAATAATAATTAATTGAACATTCTTGACCAAATCACAATCTTTCAGAAACATGATGCCAGATATAGTGTAAGGAATAACATATTATATGGTTCTCTAGGATACCATATAAGCTCACCCTCTTGCTGTATTGGTCTCTCCAGCATATGCTTCTCATGTAGGGATGACAATTAGAGCCAGACCCATTGGGTAACCGTAAAAAAACCCACAATGGGTAGGGTAAAAACCCGCATAACGGATATGGGCACGGGGACGGGTAATTACCCGCAAAATTAAACGGGTATGGGTGTGGGTACTGGTACTATAGTACCCACCCCCCACACCCGCACTTATATAAATATGTTATTTATTTATTTATTATATTAATATTTAGTTTAATTAATTGTTTTCCTTTATGTTTTAATATCTATTAATATCATTGGACCATTACAATATTTATAATCAAATCAAAAGATAAACATTTGTAAACTTTTTAAGAATTTGTTTACGATGAATAATTAAATAATTGTGTCTTCATAACTAAGAGATATATTTTATTAATCGTGTCTTTATAATTATACTTGCAACTTCTTATAAATTGTTTTTACTGATCTCAAATAATATTTGTCATAAAAGTTGCAACTTCATACCTTATCTAAACCTTACCCATTGCCATCTCTAAAAGAATAAAACTAATATAGGTATTGCCCTATTTCAAACAATTGTTTTGGTGTTGGTTTCACTTAAATTGGACTTACGGTAAAGAAGAACAATGCAAAATAATTAATTTGATAAACAGAGAACTCATATATTTTGAAGAGGAATTGATATAGTTAAAAATTTGAGAAATTGAGTTTGTTTGACTAACTAGAGCATTATTATGTTTCCTCTCTCTTCTACGGAGGCGGCGGCAAGTAGCTCCTTTTATTAAGATTCACATATCTGAGTCAAGTCCATTGGTCCCCTTATTTATTTTATGTATTACTATTATTATTTTTATTTTACTAGAACAAACTTAATAGTTACTGAATCTCTCTTTTTTATTTTACTATAATAAAATATAGTTGTCAGGGTTTATGGTTCAAGATTCAGGGTAAAGAGTTTAGGGGTTACGGTTTACAGTTTAGGTTTAGGATTTAGAGTTTATAGTTTAGTATTTAGGATTTAGGGTTCAGGTTTAAATATTTAGGGTTATCTTCGTTACGAATTCTAACTACTAAACGAATATAATAATAACATTTAGTAAAATAGTGTTGTCTAATAATTATGTAATTAGTACTTTATTTGACAACTCTATTTTTTTAAATGTTATTACTATCTTCGTTTTATAGTTTTACTTCATAACAATTAGTGTGTTAGTGTACATGATTTGATATTAAGAGTTTAGGGTTTAAGGTTTATGTATATTATTTAGGGTTTAGAGTTCGGGGTTTAAGGTCATCTTTGTTGCGAAGTATAACTTCAAAAGAAAGATAATAATAAAATCTAATAATATAAAGTTATCAAGTAAAGATATATTTATTATTTATTTGAGAATAATATTTTATTATATGTTATTAGTTTCTTCGGTAAGTAAAACAAATACAAAACGAAGATCATAATAAAATTTAATAAAATAGAGTTGCCACATAAAGTAATAATTATATATTTATTTGACAACTCAATTTTGTATATTTGAATAATTTTTAAATTTAATCATAAAATAATGTTTATTTATCGATCTATTTAGTTAAAGTGTGGGTAATGAGTATGGGTACGGGCACTTAGATACCAAGAGGATAAGGGTACGAGTATTAAAGTTGATACCCAAGATGGTACGGCCACGAATATGTGTATTTTTTTAAATTGCGGGTATGGATACGGGTACTATAGTACCCTACCCAAACCCTACCCATTTCCATCCCTATTCTCATGTTGTACAAACTCTACGTCCTCATCTTGTATAACAATATTAGTCTCCGAGATAGATATATGACCCTGCCCTCGCTCACCATTATCTTCCACTATAAATCGTCATCTCCTTCAAGATGTTGTTAGTTGAATCCTTTATGGAGGAGCATCCATCATAGATGATGAAGTATCAATATCACTTGGAGTTTGTACTATCTTATAGTCTCTTCCTCTAACTTCAGGACCCATTTTAAAAAAGGAGTTAAAAAAAATTAAATAAATAAAAAACAAAGGAATATAAAAAAAATTCGGAAAACTTTAAAAAAAATCTTGGTAATGAAGGGTGTTTTGAAAATCTTAAAATTATTTCTAGTAGTTTTGAAAAACTTTCAAATAAGTTTTATGATATAGAAAATCTTAAAAATAAGTTTTCTAGAGTTATTATGTAAGATTGAGTTAATGCGGTCCAAAAAAAGGTTGAGTCAATTTTACATTCCTAAATATGGAGTTCTGATTATAAGAATCGTACGTCAAACATTTAGAGTTTCTTTATTTATTTAAAAATAATTATAAATTAAATTTTACTTATCTTTTGACTCAAATTCAAACTGTTATTTTTAATTTTGTATGCTTTACTACAATTAAATAAATTAAAGATATTTTCTTAAAAAAGAATGACATTCAAGACAAAATATAAATAAAAAAAAATTGTAAAACAAAAAAATTAATATTAATTAGACATATAATTAAAAATATACATTAAATTATAATATATAAAGTCCAAGTATTTATTTTCCTTATTAATTAAGAAATAAGTCAAATTTAACATAGATAAATTAGATTTACTTCATTATGTGTTTATAAAAAAACATTTAAAACGGCTGCTTTGGTAGCCTCAAACAAAACACAGTAATCCCATCCTGACTGTTTCATTTGGTTTTGATTATATTCACAATTACTAGTTTTTGTTCAAGTCAAACATCTTTGATTACATATCCTCCATGATTTCAAGTCACATTTCTGGTGTATGAGTAATCTATGGCTTCAACTGAATATAAGGTTAGTAACCATATACATGATGATGTTGTCTTATCCATTCTGTCAAAATTGCCTTTAAAATCTCTCAAGCGATTTACTTGTGTATGCAAATCTTGGATTCACTTATTTGAAAACCCTTATTTTATAACCATGTTTTGCAACAATCTCATATCAAGATATCATTCCTTTTATGATGATACATGTCTCCTCCTAAAGCATACATTTCCAGGTGAAGATGATTGCACAATATTTTTACTTTCTGGTGAGAGGTTTGAGAATAAATTGAAATTAGATTGGCCACATCCATTTCAAGAGAATAACGCTAATATTGAGATTTTGGGGTCTGGTATTAATGGTATTCTTTGTCTTTACAAAGTGAATCACACTCCAATTGTATTATGGAATCCAGCTACAGAGGAATTTAAGGCCATTCCTCCCAACCCTGTTGAGGATCTATACAATTTCACAACATTGGTTACTCTTCATGGATTTGGTTATGACTATATCAGAGATGACTATAAAGTAATTCGAAGAGTGGATTTTATTTCAACTCTCACTCACTCTAAACATGATACTCCAATGAGGCCACAACCTTTATGGGAGATATATAGTGTAAGAATGAACTGTTGGAAGAAACTCAATGTTGATATGCCTCCTCGTTATGTAAGTAATGCAGGTGGTGATGTATACATGAATGGAGCATGCCATTGGTGGGGGGTGACAAATAATGAAATGTATTTAGTGTCATTTGACTTGAGCAATGAGTTGTTTCTTACAACCCCCTTGCCTGCATACGCATATGATAGTTTTGAATGGGTGGAAAAACACCTAGTTGTGTTAAATATGTCTATTGCTATGATATCAAATTATGCAACAACAACTTCTTTTCATATATCAGTTTTGGGTGAATTCGGTGTCAAGGAATCATGGACCAAACTTTTTATCATTGGACCGTTACCCTGTCTAGAGCATCCTATCGGAGTAGGAAAAAGAGGGGATATATTTTTCAATAAAGATGACAATGAATTAGTTTCTTTTGATTTGAGTAATGGGAAAATTGAGGAGATTGGTATTAAAGGAAAGTTATTTTGTTGTCAAATGGTAATTTATAAAAAATCATATTCCAACTGGATGAATAAATAATTAATCATTTTTGTAGCACAAGTTTTAAGTTTTCCCCAAGAGATTTACTTGTTCAATTTTGAGGTTTTACTTGTTGAATGATATCAAGTTGTTATAATAAAAATAGACTTGTTGATTGTCCATATTACATTTAATCTTTGGTTTTTGATGAAAAAATATTTTTTTATGTGTGTCATACTTTATTAATTCAGTTTGAATGTTTTATTTATTGAAGGAAACGAAGTATTTTTTAAGAGAAAATTCATAATTTTTTTTTATTTCAAATATTAAATATTAAGTATAAGAAGGTATTTATATGTATAATTATAAGAAGATAGAAGAAGACCTTCCTAAATATTACACTCTTCTAGATATTTTCTAAATTTGTTTAAATTTAATGTTGTTCTAAATTTTTAATAGATATATTAATATTTCTCTAAACAATTTTAGATTTATCCAAATTTCAAACTATTTACAACATTACTCCTCTTAATATTTAGATTAAAGAACAATTTTTGTCTTTGAGAAATTTGAAAGATCCAATTTAATTATTGAGAAAAATATAAATACTTTTTAATTTTTAAGAAAAATAAATCTGACAAAATTAGTTTTTATATAAATAACAATTGAAAAATTTGTTTTTTTTTTGTTTTTTTATTTGTTCGATGACTCATACATAAGGACTAATTTTACTCATTTAAATATTTTAAAATAATAAAAAATATTTTTATTTTTCTTAAAAATTAAATTAAGTTTCTCAAAATTTCTAAGAGACCAAAATAAATATTTACTTTAATTTTTATTTTAATTAATAAAAAATAATTATATGTTTATTTATTCAAAAACAAAATAGCATAACAAGTCACTACGCCAAAAATGACATTTAACAGCGCTCCTTTTACAACACTTGCTAAACACAAGCGCTGTTGTAAATATATTTTAAAAATAACGGAGCCTTTTACAGCGCTTTTTTGACAAGCGCTGTAAAACAAACGCTGTTGTAGGGTCATATAACGTTTGCGCATAATGTTATAAGGCTTATACAACGCTTTCCACAAAAGCACTGTAAAATGAAGCGCTTTCGCGTATTATTTTACAGCGCTTTTTTCACAAGCGCTGTAAAATACATGCGCTTTCAAATAACTGAACTACCTATTACAAAGCCTTTTTCACAAGCGCTGTAAAATACATGCGCTTTCATTGAATTTAACTACCTATTACAACGCTTTTTTCACAAGCGCTGTAAAATACATGCGCTTTCATTGAATTTAACTACCTATTACAGTGCTTTTAGTACAAGCGCTGTAAAATACATCTTTCAAATAATTATATACGTTGGGAACCCTCATATCCTCTACATCTTTCAAATAATTAAATACATGCGCTTTGTTCTACTCCGAGAACCCTTATATCCTCTACGTACTGTGCGGCCATCTACGTTGTCTCAGGTATTTTTTAATTTATTTTTGTCAAAAAATCTTTAATAATTGAAAACTAAAAATTGTTATATATTTATTAAATTTCTTCTACTATTCAAAAACTCATACCACATGATCTGTTCTGTTTTGAAATTGTTAGTTGATATTGGTTTCTTTTTGAAACTTGTTGATATGTTTTGAAAGCTTATTATTTTTGTAACTGCATATATATAGGTCGTACAATATGGATAGGAAATGGATGTCTGCCAATCGATTGTCAACAGAGTATGAAATTGCAGTGAAGGAGTTTGTTGAGTTTGCAATGAAGAATGCAAATGATCCAAATAGAGTAGTTTATCCTTGTTTAAAATGTTGTTTTGGAAAACTTGTTAGAGAAGATGAATTAGATGGACATCTAGTATGTAATGGAATTGATCAAAGCTACACTTGTTGGATAAGACATGGTGAGAAAAAAAAAAGGAAACATTAATTTTGAGAATAGTTCAACATATGCTTCAACTGACTTCGATACAGATACATATGAGTCGGACCGAGTTGAAGAGATTGCAAAAGCAGTTGAAGAAGATCTTCGAGATTGTCCTAAAATATTTGAAAGTTTGTTTAGTGATGCAGAGAAAGAATTATATAATGGTTGTACTAAATTCACAAGACTGTCGGCGATATTAAAGTTGTACAACTTAAAAGCGAGTAATGGATGGTCTGATAAAAGCTTTACAAAATTATTAACACTCATAAAAGATATGTTGCCAGATGATAATGAACTTCCCAGTCGAACCTACGAGGCTAAATGGATTTTGTGTTCTATTGGCATGGGTTACGAAAGGATTCATGCGCGTCCTAACGATTGCATTTTATTTCGAAATGAACATGAATTACTTAAGGCGTGTCTGAAATGCAATGTCTCTCGATATAAGAAGAAAAATCTACTCCAGCAAAAGTCGTGTGGTATTTTCCTATAATACCAAGATTTAGGCGCATGTATCACAGTGAAGAAGATTCAAAACACTTGACATGGCATGCAAATGAAAGAATTAGAGATGGAATGTTTCGACACCCTGCATATTCCCCACAATGGGCAAAAATTGATCACGAGTATCCTGAATTCGGGATAGAGTCAAGAAATCTAAGACTTGCACTTTCTATTGATGGAATGAATCCACATGGTCTTCAAAGCATCTCACATAGCACGTGGCCTGTGATTTTGGTAATATATAACCTACCTCCATGGTTATGTATGAAGCGTAAGTTTATGATGTTGTCTCTGTTAAATTTCTACACGAAGTTAAAGTTTCAGAAGGATACTCTTCAAACATTAAAAATTTGGTTTGTATGAAAGACCTCAAGTTAAAAGGTTTGAAAACCCATGATTGTCATATTCTAATGGAGCATTTGCTACCAATAGGTATACGTTCCATTTTACCTGAAAAAGTTCGACTAGCCTTAACTAGATTATGTTTCTTCTTCAGGGAAATTTGTAGTAAAGTGATCGACTTTTGTTCTTGATGAGGGACGAAAGAGTCAAAAGTAATATTTAGAGACATAACCCCATAATTAAATGATAAAGATGTGTTGGCTTTTATGTGAGGTCTCATTGGTCCACCAATATCTCCTATGTTCATGCGACCCCATTTTATGATATCCACCTTTTTGCATTTTTCCACCAAGACCTGGTATTGATGTATCTCTAGGGGTCCCATAAACTCCTTAATGTCATAGTCGAGCCCACTTTTCAAAAATATTTTGATAGGAACTCAAACTTTGGTGCATACTCGAACACTATGAAACTTCCCTGATATATTTTTAGGAATTAAACCTCCTTATCATCCCTAACACTCTTTGAAAAGTATTTTTCCATCAACTTTGTCTTGGAAAGTTCGTAGGTAAGGTGTTTGTGGTTTCCCTCCATCGCCTGTCTTGTCCCTCGCCACCAATATTCAGCTTCACCAATAAAAAAAATAGGCGGCACAATCCACATTTGTGTCATGTAAGTAATGGAGGATCTCAATGATCTTCTTTATGTCCTACAACCAATAGTCAGCCTTGTCAGGGTTGTGCACTCCTTTAAATTTTGGCGGATCTTGTCTACTAAATTCAGCTAGTCCTCTCATTGCAACAACTGCTTCCTCCCATTGGTCTCTTTGCACATTATGTTGAGCATGAACCACTACTTATTGGGCCTGAGCTGCAACTTGTTGGGTTATTGCAACTACCATTAGATTCATGGCTTGAATTGTTTTAGTCTTGTCACTTCCTCCCCAAGGGACTGATCAGTTTACGCGACAAGCCAATAGTACAAGACTATTATCAAATTGTAATCTTAGGGTTGTAAGCAAATATTTTATTTATGGATATATAATAAGTTCAGGTCACACAATAAGTCGTGCACTAGAAGGATTTATAAGAAAGAGAGGTGAGTTAAAGATCTACTTAATAATCAAGTGTTTCGTTGTCCATAATGCAGCTAATATATCTTTTTACGGGATACCCTTCCCTTCTATTATGGGGATTCTAAAATTTTATATAGGTTAAACTTTTAAAGCGTTGTCTTTATTACAAAAATATAGATTATAACACAAAAGTTAAGTAATTAAGAAATATTCATAATCATTATAAACTCAAATGACCTAAGTAAAAACGTAATTAAAGTGAAGACCAATTAATTATAGTATGTTTTCAACTGAAGTCAATTCAAATTCTTATAGTATAAATTCTAAATATTTCAAATCATGATATCACAAGCAATCATTGCATGTTTTAAATCAAAGCAATCTAAATCAATAAAGAATAATTCCATACTATAACAAAATAACAACTAATCATTTTGATTTAAATTAAAAATATTTTAAATTTTTACAATTAATTGATAATGTCATAAATATACAAATAATTATCACACAATTTAAATTTTAAAAAAAATTCAAATTACGAGTAGTAAATTAATAACATCATAAAATGAAAAACAATTATTCTATTGAATCAAATTAAATCAAGATTATTTCAAATCATAATACAATAATTTCTTAATATTATAAAATCATAATTAATTTATGGCCTATCATTATTGCATTTAATTGGAGGAAAATTTCTTTTTTGAGAGAAAAGTAATTAGCATTAAAAGAGATTAAGTAATCAAAGCATAATGTTAATTTTCCTTATAAAAATATATATAGAAAATTAATAATAAATGCTAGAATAAAAATTTAACAAAGCCAAACATCAATCAATAGATGCGTCATACCAAATCGTCCCACCTCAAGAATTTTCAAGAGTTATTTATCTGATACCATAATGTAACACTCTGAATTTTGAATCCAATACATTACTTAAAATACTTATTGCTTAGAAAAATTTACGATAATATCTTTTAAGTAAGAATATCTGAACATTTATTCATTTAAGTAACTAGTAACAACTATGTTTATTTAATAATATTAAGAAAATGTTTATTTCGAGCCTAAGATAAAGTAAAAATAATTATTCCTAACGGCAGAGAACCCACCTCTGTATTTCTAGTGTATTTTAAAAGTGGATGACAAATGATTAAAAATAAACTTATAAATATTGCAACAATTCTATTATTACAAAATTGTTTTGAAAAAACTCATTTTTACTCCACATTCGTCGCACATCAATACTCATCAACTATTCTTGAATCTCCTCAAACCCGTTAGTACCTAAAATATTTTTGTAAGTGTCCGTTTTTTTCCATCATCTACATCAAACCACAACTAAACATATAAAAAAATGACACATAATATATCAATGTAAAACTTCCAATTTAAAAATATCAATGATTAAAAAGAGAAACACTAAACATTTGCAATTATGCATAATGCATGCTTCTAAAACTATATAATCTGGTTATAAACCTACCACTAAGACAACTTCTATATAGAAAAATCACTCATACCAATTGGAGAAAATAAACCTGCCAGTTAGGCAACTCTCACAAAGACGCATACATCATGACATGACGATATATTATCAAAAAAGTATATTCCCACACAGCCTACTAAGATCATATCATATGCATTCAAAAAAACATTTTTTTGAATCATCATCTTATTCACAGATCATTAAGATTCGACACCGCAAATCCTTATTATAAGAATCATATATTAATAGAGAAATAATTATAAAAATTATAACTTTCACCACATACACATAAATGTGATAACTTGATTTCATATACGCCATAAAAATGAAAACTTTAACATATATAATAACAAGAAAATTCAAATTCCAACTCACTTACATCATTAAATTTAAAAGTAAAACTGTGTGATAAACTTTAATTCATATTAATCATAAAAATTTTAACTTTATCGCATATACCATTAAAATTCATATTTTACTTCATATTCATCATAAAAAAGTAAAACTTTATGAAATATAACAAAATAATTCAAACTTTATTTCATATTCATCATAAGAATTAAAAATGTATCACATATAGCATAAAAATTCATACTTTACTTCTTAAAAATCATGTAGTACATATCGAACTTAAAGAAAATGATCGGGGTTTTATTATTTTAATCTATTAGTCTACATTTATTCCTTTTAAAAGACAAGCAGTCACAAATATTAATTTAATGCCATCCAACCAACACTGTAACTATATAGAAGTTGTTTTAAATAGATTAAGAATCCAACAACATATATCACATAATTAGACTATTTCATCGTATAATTCTAAGTTTTATGGAACAACTACAACTTAAGAATCCTAATTTCGACTATCCAACCATCAATTCTAACCTATATAGACTTACAAATCTTAATTTCGAAATTCAAACCTTTCAATCTAATCTAATTAAATTAACTATGACTTAGTTAACATAATTTCAACCGTTCAATCCAACCTAAATAAACTAACTACGACTTAATAGTCATAAATTCAACTAACCGACATCCAATTCTAACCTACAACTAACGAATCTTAATTATAATGATCCAACAATTCAATCTAACCTAATTAGACCAACTACGACTTAGGGATTCTAATTTTGACAACCTAACCGTACATTCTAACCTAAATACACTAACTATGACTTACAATTCCTAATTTTGATGACTCAAGCATCAATTCTAACATAAATATACCAATTACAACTAATGAATCTTAATATTGAAGATCCAATTGTTCAATCTAACCTAAATAAACTAACTATAATTTAAAAACTTAATTCAAACGATCTGATCGTACATTCTAACTTAAATAGATTAATTATGACTTACGAAATAAAATGTCGAAGATTCAACCGCACAATCTAATCTAAATATATTAACTACGACTTAAGAATTCTAGTTTCGATTATTCCACAATTTTTTCGAATTGTCCTTTCAATTATATCTTGGTACACTAATTCTAAAGTATTAATTTTACTTTATATAATAAAAAATATACAATTAATTAATAAAGATAATTTGATAAATTAATTTTTTTTAATAATAATTACACTTTTACTAGATGTACAAAAAAAAATACTCATTTTAAAACAGATTTTTTTTATCAAATAAAAAACCAATGCTCAGAGCCTTAAAAATAATTGATCCACTGAACAAAAAAAATTGCACAAATCACGACGTGTAATTTGATTATCACGCACATAGGCTTAATAAACTCACCTTCTATTATAGGGATGTGTAATTGTTTCTGTGAGCATTAAAACAACCCAATCGAATTTTAGGCCTTCAAATCTCGTTTTTATTTTTTATTTTATTTTGGTCCATCAATTCTTTTCAACAAAAATAATCAAAACAAAACTAATAATTAGTAATACAAATTTTCTATTCTCTCACAATCTATTTGCTTCTCCACCGTTTACATTATTTTACTATCAAATCATCATCATCCTCATCATCGTCATCATCATCATCATCTCTTCTTCTTCTTCTTCTTCTTCTTCTTCTTCTTCTTCTTCTTCTTCTTCTTCTTCTTCTTTAAATCTTAAAAAAAAAGCATAATTTACTGTGGATGCAATGAACCTATACTTAACGGGTTAGAATGTCCAAATTTAGAGAAAAGGGAAACATCATAGGAAAAATCCTACACCCAAGTAGAAGAGTATGGTGGTTACACGAGATGATTCTATTGAACCCTTTGATGATGAAGAGAAATAACATTTGGCTTTGATGGCTTATACCAACTCTACCTTTGGATCCAACATTGATTTTGACTCTACAAGTGAATCAACAGGTGAACGAATTGAGGTATTTTCTGACTTAACTCAATATGATTTAGTTACAATTTTAAATGACTTTTTGGACAAGAATCACAAATTTTGTATAAAATTGAAAACACATATGAAAGAAAATGCAAACCTAACCGAAGAAAATGCAAGTATGAAAACTAATATTGCTGAACTTATTGCAGAAAATCTAACTCTAAAAAGTAATCATATTTCAACATAAATTGAAAATAACAGATGTAATTTTGATAAGTATGAATAAATATTTCAAGATTTTTTTGCTAATGGTATTGAATGAAGCAATAATGCTTCTATGATATATGAAGTTAGTAGAAGTGGTAAAAAAGATATAAAATTTGAAGAAACTTGAATTGAACCTTAACATATTCCATGGGATATCTTGTGTACTGTTTGTTTTAAGAAAGGTCACTCTATATTATCTTGTACGATGTTAAATACAAGGAAATATAAGAATCATTTCAGTACTAAGAAACCTGGATCCGGTCAAATTTGGGTACCTAAGAACAAAAATATTTATGTTGTGGACGTCCTTAAAAACAAAGTTAAAACATCGCTCATGGTACCTAGATAAGGGATGCTCGTGACATAGGACGAGAAAAGGTCTATGTTCCAAGTACTAACATTTTGAGAAGAGGGCATACGAACTTTTGGAGGAAATCAAAAAAGCCATATCATTGGTCAATGTACAATTGATAATGGTACTTCCCCTCCCATTAAAGATCTCTTGTTTGTTAAAGGTCTTAAGCATACTTTATTAAGTATTAGTCATTTAAGTGATAATAATTATGATATTATATTTAATCAAAAAACATTCAAGGCAATTAGTTAGAAGATGAATATGTACTCTTTATAGGTCAGAGGCAAAACAACTTTTATAAGATAAATATGTTTAGTCTAGAGAAACAACATGTTAAATGTCTTATTTCAGTAAATAAAGAGAAAATAATTTAACACAAGATTAGATCATGCAAAACTTAGAATAATTTCTAAACATAATAAATTTCAACATACCAGAGGTTTACCTTAGTTTAGTTACAAAGCTGAAATAATGCGCGAAGCTTGACAAAAAGGGAAAACAAACAAGGAACTCCTTTACCCCTAAGAACTCATTCTCTACCTCAAAGCCACTTGAGCTCTTACATATAGATCTGTTTTGTCTAGTGATAACAACCTCTCTAAGTGGAAAGAAATATGACTTTATTAAAGTAGATGATTACACTATGTGGATATGGGTAAAATTCTTAAGAAGTAAGGATGCATCCCATAAAGTGTCCTAAGATTATCACAATTAGAAGTGATCATGGAGGAGATTTGAAAAAAAAAAAAAGATCTTTGAAAGTTTTTGTGATGAGAGTGAAATCTCTCACAATTTCTCCTGTCCTAGAATATCCCAAAAAAATATAATTGTAGAAAGAAAGAATTGATCACTTCAAGAATTGACCATAACCATATTAAATGAGATGAATATTGCACAACACTTTTGGACCGAAACAATTAACACTTCATGTTATATTTAAAATAGAGTCTTAAATGGGTGTATGTTGAATAAAACACCATATGAGTTGTGGAAAGGTAAAAAGCCTAACATCTCTTACTCTAAACAATTTGGTTGTACTTGTTATATGTTGAACACTAAAGATAACTTTGATAAATTTGATTCTAAATCTCAAAAGTGTACCATCATTGGATACTCTGAAAGAGCCAAGGCTTATAGAGTGTTTAATAGGGAAATTTAGAATGTGGTAGAATCCATACATGCTAAATTTAATAACAAACAACTTGATCTTGAAAAGTCATAGCAAGATGATGATATTGCTTGTTTCAAAAGTAGAGGAAGAAAATGCAAACAAACTAGAAGAACCTAAAAAATAAAAGGATACAAAAATCATAAGAAGATAACAAATCTTCAAAAGATGAATTTGATCAATTAAGAAATAATCAAGATTATTAAGAAGGAAGATCTGGATGAAAGTACAAGTCATCTCATTCTGAAACTCTAATCGTTGGAAGTGCAAGTGATCTTTTGAGGACCACATCATCATTTAAAGATACCATTTTGTTTGGCTTACTCTTATCAATTGAGCATACCTATATTAATAAATCATTGGTAGATGATGGATGTATTCTTGTAATGCAAGAAAAGTAAAATGAATTTAAGAGGAATGATGTTTGTGATCTAGTACCTAAATGAAAAAGGTGAAGTAGACATAAACAAGGCAAAACTTGTCACACAAGGCTACAATCAACAAAATGGTATTGATTACACTAAGACATTTGCTCCAATATCCAGGTTAGAAGCTATTCGTATTCAACTTTATTTTGTTGCGAATAATAATATTTCCTGATTTCAAATGGATGTTAAAAGTTATTTTCTAAGTGGTTATATAAGTGAAGAAGTATATGTGAAACAACCCCAAGGTTTTGAAAGTTCTGATTTCCAAATCATGTTTTTAAACTTAGGAAATTTTGTATGGTCTAAAACAAGCACCTATGATATGATATGATATGATAGACTTAGTAACTTCTTGCTTAAAAATAACTTTGAAAGAGGACAATTAGATAATACACTTTTTATAACATCAATAGAAGATGACATTCTTATTATTCAAATGTATTGATGACATTATCTTTGGATCTACCAATAACACTTTTTGCCAATAATTTTCTAAATCGCTGCAATTGGAATTTCAAATGAGCATGATGAGAGAACTTAATTTCTTCTTAGGGATACGAATTTAACAAAGTCGAAAAGGTATATACATTCATCAAACTAAATACACAAAAGAGCTTATCAAGAAGTTTATGATGATTGATTGCAAACCTGTGGATACACCAATGCACCCTACTTGTTCGCTTGAAGATGAATCAGACCAAAAAGTTGACCAAAAATCCTGTAGAGGAATGATAGGTAGGGGTGGGAATAGGCCAGGCCAGGCCAGACTTTGAAAGGCCTGAGCCTGACTTACGATTTATTTTTCGGTCTAAGCCTGGCCTATGGCTATCATAGGCTTTTTTTCGGCCTAGCTTGGAAGCCTTTTTAAAAGCCTTATTCACAGTAAAATATTTAAATGTTCTACTCATACCACTTGATGCTCTCCATATACCAATATCAATGTATATATTTATATATATATTAAACAAAAAATAATTTTTTTAAGAAAATATTTTTTAAAAATTTGAAACAAACATCCTTTAAATCCTAAAACATAATTTTTGCTTTCAAATAATATATATTTTTTATAAATCAAACACAACCATTATCATCTCTTAAACAAATAATGAACAACTACTGAGTGATTGATTAATTGAATGATTGTCGAATATAAAACGACTGCCAAATATAGAATCGCTACCGAATATGGAATGACTATTGAATATAGAATGACTACTGAGTGATTGCCTAATTGGTAAAATTTAAAATAGGAAATAATATTATTAATATAATAATAAAAAACAATATTAATAAATAATAAAATATATATAGGCCAGCCTGTCAGGCCTAATAGGCTTTTTTATAAGCCTAAGCTTGACCTATTTAAATAAATAGGCTTTAAAAATAACATGAGTCTAGCCTTTTTATTAAATAGGTCATGCCAGACTAGGCCATAAGTAGGCCAGGCCATTGGCCCCTAACGAACGGCCTAGCCTATTCCTATCCCTAATGATAGGTTCCTTACTTTACCTTACTGCTTCAAGACCTGGCGTCATGTTTAGTGCATTGCAAGATTTGAAGGTGACCCTAAGGAATCACATTTAACTACAGTTAAGAGAATCCTTAGATACTTATAAGGCTCTATCAACGTTACCTTGTTCTACAAGAAATCTCTGAGTACAACTAAGTAGGTATTGTGTTTCTGATTATGATGGAACTAAAGTTGAGAGAAAAAGAACAAATAGAAACTGCACATTTCTAGGTGACAACTTAATATCTTGGTTAAGTAAGAGACAAAACATGATTGTCATGTCCACACCAACTACTTTGGATGAAATACCAACTTGAAAAATACAAAATCTTAGGAACCAACATTCTCGTTTGTCTAACCAAAAACCCAATACTTCATTCTAGAGCTAAACACGGAGAAAACAAACACCATTTTGTTAGGGATTTTGTTAAAAAATATGTGATTATTATGCAATTTGTAGACACCTAACATCAATGTGCTGATGTAAAACCCACTTTTTTCTCTATTATTATAGTGTGTGAAATATAATTTTATTTATTTTTCAATATTTTATAATGTGGTTGTTATGATTTTAATTTTTAGTCAATTTATTATTTTTGAAAAGTATATATATTATGACATAATTTATTTAATTTGACTGAATAATTTGAAAAAAAATATTTTGTGTGAAAATCATTGTTTTTAAAAATGAAAATTTCCTTGTGAAGTATTTGAAAAAAAATACTTATAATAATAACACAACTTAACCATTTTTAGAGAAAAAAAAAGTATTTTAGATTTGTGAATTGCCTAAGAAGAATGATTAAGTCCCTACTTAATAGCTACGGTAGGTTAGAAAAAA
>JBBPBT010000623.1:6073381-6108718 GCA_037974875.1 Cicer bijugum
AAAAAAAAAAAAAACAAAGAATATTGAATCCTAGTGTGCAAAAGAGGGGAAAGAAACATCATGATGAGAAAAAAAAAGAAAAATTAGGTCCAGTGGTATTTGGTTGTGCAAGGAACTTGCTTCAATTTTGTTCAAATTTTAGTATGTTATCTCTTTTTTTAAACTTGAATTATTTATATAATCTATTAATATTTTTATTTTATCTCTAACCCCATTTAATAAAACCTTAGATTTTGAAATGATGACTTTCTAATGCTAAATTTATGGTTTTAAATTAAAATATTAATTATTAGCTACAAACTCAATTTTTATTTGGTTAAAATTTTATGTTGTAATACTTTGATTGTTGAAGAAATTCTTAGAAATCTTATTGATGTTAAAAGTAATAATTTTCCTGAAATCATAACTGTGTTAAAAGTTGTTGTTATAGTTATTTCTTTTAAAAGATTAAAGTTATAATTTTTATGTGGAGGTTGTGTTGATTTACGAAATAAAATAATAATAATAATAAAAATAATTTGGTTTTTTTAAGAGAGTTTGTCTAAATCTTAAACTAAATCCAAACTTGATTTCTGTAGGAGTTAGTAGTTGAAAGACAATTAAATGCTAAATTAATTATTACTTATTTGAAGGTGTGAACTGAGTTAAACAAGAATTTGTGACGCATACTTTTAGAAACAATTTTGATAACGGTAAAGACATCACTCCATTCGCTTTTCTACTTGAATTATATGTGATATAAATGTATTGTGATGTTATATATTGATTATGTTTGTGTGTTATCTTCAAAATATGTGTTATATGAATTATATGTTTATGAATGATATTATGAGATTAAGTAATTTGTGTATTTTTATTGGTAAGGAGTGATTATTCAAGATGATGACTTTGTGTCTAAACTAAGTTGCTTTATGACAAGGTTGAATAGTTTTGGACGCTCTAGTTGAGTGATCTACTTTGTTACTAACTAAGGTGATGACATTCATACAAGCATTGGTTGGCTACTAGTTGCAAATATGTGACAATTATTCATAAAAAATGCAACATAATTCAAAAAAATACTCAACGGTGGGTATTGAACATGAAACTCTGAAGAACATTTGTCCAACAATTGGACAAGTTCAACGATGGGACATTGTCCAATGGTGAGAATTTTTTCTCTACATGATGATGATATTCCAGAATCATGCATTGACATATATAGTCTAACAAATAAGATTTGAGATTTTTGCTTGATTTGTATCTTTGGTGCTTTTTGATTTAAATTGTTAAATGAAGTATATGATTTAGTTATATTTTTTTATAATAACATAGAACATGTTTATTTGCTCTATGTTTGTTATTTGGAAATTACCGTTACATTTGAAGGGATGTCACATATAGTGTAATGTCGTGGCCCACCTTGTAGGACAAATATGAAGAAGTACAATAGCATGCAGTTGGAGGCTCTGAAGTACTTTGGTACCGATGTTAGACTTGTTGGAAAAGTTTTCCACAAGCATCCAAAATTATGACCAACTAGGATTTATTTTTTGGTAGTAAAACGTCAAGAGTTTTGGTTTTAGGAGTTTATTTTGTTTTACATATTAAATTTACTTTTGTAATTGGGAATAATCTGATTTATTATTTTTCAAAATACAATTGAAAAATATATTAATTGGTTTTAAAGTATGTATATTTAAGGCAATCTTATAAAAATATTGAATCTATTTTTTTATGTTTAAAGTTTGGTTAGTTAATGTCTAGAAAAAGTGAGATGTTACAACTCATGTATTCACAAAACCATTAGCTAATTATATGTTTGATTTCATCAAGAAAAACCTAAATCTTATCCTTTTATCTAACTCATATTGTGCCAACCTTAAAGCAGTTTAGTTTCAAACTTATGAAAAATTTGATGTTAATATTATTTTCATTCTATTAAAAAAACAACCTTAAAAAAGAAAAAAGAGACAAGTTTCACTTTCAAGTCTTTTTGTCCGATGACAAAAGGGGAAAAAGATATTTGATAATGTGAGAAGAAAAAATACTTATAAAATTACTTAAAATTAGGGGGAGTCTTAAGTAAGGGGGAGTTAAATTATTTAAAAGAAGCGTTGTTATGAAAAATATAGTTTTGTGATCATAAAAAAAGGGAAAATTGTTGGAACCAAGTTTGCTTTAAACTTAGAGTTTTGATGCTAACAAAAGTATTTTATGAGAACAATATATTTGACTTCAGAGAGTATGAAAGATGATTCGTGTTTTTGAAGACAATCTAAAAAAAAAATTTGATTCAGATTTATAATTGAAGAAAATATTTGGCCAAGTAGAAAAAAAGATACGGTCAAAATTTGAAGAAGATATGATCGATATCTTATCAACAATATCTCGTACATGCATGTAACGAACAAAAAAAAAAAATTCTTCATTTCGAACCCTTAAACGCTAAATCCCTAATCTTTGGTAAACAATACCTCACACATACATCTAAGGAAAATAGAGAAAGAAAATCCACCTCTTGATTTCCAAAAGAATGGAGGAGATGATGATACTCCCAACTCTTTTTTCCTAGGCTTTTCTTTCTATTTTCTTCTTTTCTATCTTAATTTAGTATAATTCCTTTCTTTTTTTCATCTTCTTAGTTTGGTATGTGTGTATTTTATGTTGGTGTGTGTCATGTATATGAAACGAAGAAGGTGTTGAGGTAAAATCTCAAATTAATATTTTGATGTAAAAAATAAAAGTTAAATAAAAACTTTAATTATGATTCTAAAGTATATATTAATTTAACATGTGTTGTTGAGTATAATAATCCTAGATAGGTATTAAGCAAATGAAAGCGAAATCAATTTAAAGAAGGAGCCAAAAAAGAACAAAACTGAACCAAAAATATTCTTGATAAAATCTGGAAAACCAAGAACGTTCTCTACACTTTTGTCATTTTCATCAAGCAATATCAAATCATCTGTTAATGCAAGGAAAACTTATGGCAAATTACGAATGCATTTCCTTTTCATCTACAAGAAATAATAAGCTCTTATATGAGCAAAAAAAAAAAAAACACTCCAAAAGATCAAAGATTAAAAAAAGGTAAGACTCATAGCAAAAGTGTTAAATGATCATTCTCTAGCATGGTAGCATCAGTCTCCAGAATGATAAATATTCTCCAGCATGTTACAATTAATCTCAGCATGTAAACATCATTCTCTATCATGTTAAACCATTGTCTCTAGAATGATAACACCATTCTCCAGTATGTTGACATCAGTCCCAGAATGATAACATCATTCTCCAGCATTATTACATCATTCTCAAGCCTGTTTTGCACGAATCAAAAAGCAGTCTTAATATGAATCAATTAAGCACATCTTTAATATTTTTGTGTGCACAAACAAAGAATCATCAGGGTCAAGAATGCGAAGCTACATATAAGACATTATTATCACATAAGGAAAAACACAAAATGTTCAAATCAAGAACATTCAAGGTTTAAAAAGTCTGGTCTTTGGTCAAGTTTGACACATGACAGCTGGACACCTTTTGAATGGTCATAATAGTTATCATCAACCTCCTTGAAGCCTATAAAAGGAACCCCAAGCTCAAGGAAGAAGTAGAACTTTAAGTTCTAAGAAAATCCATCGCTTACATACACGTACATAATTGAAAGCTTCTCAATGGCAAACAAAAGAATCAATTCTATTCTTCACTTCAAATATAAGAATCATACTACTGAATTCTTTTATCAAGAATCTATTCTCGAACATGAGTTGAACATAGTAAGATTCTATCAATCTCTTCAAATCATTATTGTGTAAACTCAAGCCTATAAGGGTTGTTTATAGTTTGAGTAGTTTTTTTAGAAAATCCTATTATGGTTAAAAGGTGCATTATAAAATTCTCTCTAAGGATTGATAGGTGACTTGATTGAACCCTTTGTGGGCGCAAGAAATTGCTGTTACAAATTAAGGTTGATCTGAATAAAATTTTGCAAAACCAAGAGCGTTCTCTATTTGAACACTTAGTGGAAAATCTCACAGTTGTGAGGACTGGACGTAGCCCAAGTTCGGTGAACTAGGATATATCATTGTGTGACATCTCTTCCCTTATCTCTAGTTACTTTCATCATTTTGATTATCAAGTTAAATAGATAAGCTAAACTGTTGATTTTAACTAACAAAAAACATTCTTCGTTTTTTGTTTCCATAACCAAGAGAGTTATTCGTTTTAATAACTAAGATCAATCTTGGGTTATTATCTTTAGCTCATAACAGGAAATTTTTAATAAGTGAATTTACTATTCAAATCCCCTTCCTTGTAAATGGACATTGTTACTTTAGAAGGAATAAGTTGTGTTGACTTGGTAAATTAGGTTTTTTCTTTATAAAATTTTCATACTAAATAGACCCCATTTATCATTGATTCTTCTAATTCCCATTATTTATGTATATATCTGTACATTTTTTTATTTTATTTTTACAAATTATAATTGTATATTAATAAGTAAAATATAAAATAAGTACCACTGGTTATTTAATGTTAAAGAGGTATGTTACACAAACAATATCAACTTAATTAGATTATATGGTGAAAATACAGCTGAAACGATAATGAGTAGGAATCATATTAAAGAGATGATATGGGTATACCATCACAATTAATTGCATCAATTTCTATATTTTATATTCTTTTTACATGTAATCTTGGTGTCGTAATGGATATTTTTTAAATACTTGGTTTCGTAATTATCAAGAAAGTGAACAATAATGGACAAAGGTTTATTAATATCTTTTAATAAAAATGTATTTATTAGTTATAATAAAATATTTTGTATTTAAATGTTACTAGTTGAATTTTTATTTTTATTTTCTACTATTATTATTTATTATTTAATATAAGAAAAATAGATTTTAAAAATTATTTTACCAAATAGTTTTTGTAATTCTCACTCAAAAACTATTTTAAAATATTACATTATTAAATAGGTTTTCTCTGAAATTATATTCAGAGACAAGTATTTTAAACAAGTTTTTTTTTCATTAGTTCTTTCTTTAAAATAGTTTTATAAATCAAATTTATAAAACTATTTTTGAAAACTAAAATGCAAAAGTTTCACACATATCTGGCTTTTAATTTTTAAGAGTTGCCCAACTCTTGGTTTGGTTGTAAACCTTTCCTCTTTGTAATAATTGTCAGTTAAGTGCACATTGTTGCATCCTTAAAAATACTAAGAATTTTTGTCGTGTAAAGAAGTTGAATCTATGGAGTAGTTGCAATGACTTTGATGATTTGAAATCATCTAAGGTACGTGTGTTCCACTTTAGTTTTATACCATATAGAAGGTTAAGATGAATCCAACCCGAAATAGACCTACGTGAATCCAATCTCAAATAGAAGTACGAATAGAGGCGTCAATTTGACAATAAACCTCATAATTATTGACTTCAGGTCATATGTTGAAAGGACAAAAATATATTATAATTTAAAAGGTTCGAAAAAAAAAAGTCCACTGCACTAAAAACTCCATAAAATTTTGTGGGCTTAGTGGGCGGGCCTATAGACCCACTTTTTCAAAACAAAAAATCGATTTTTTTTAAAAATTTTTGACAATTTTTTTATTATTTTTTTAGAAATAATATTTTTATAAAGTTTTTCACAGTTAAAAAGTTTTCAATATTTTTTTTGTTAAAAAATGATTTACATTTTTTTCTAAATTTTTTTATTCGAGAAAAAAAACAATGTTTTTTTAAGATTTTTTCTCATAACATTTTTTGAGAAAAATCTTTTCGAAAAAATAAATTTAAAAAATTTAACAAAATATTTGAAACCTATAAACCCCTTGAGCCCCTCATTTTAGCCCCATGAAATAATGGACCGGAGCTTTAAAAAAACTATTTTATTAGGGAGTCTAATATTAAAAACTTAATAAATTATTTTAAAAGGGATTTGGAGTAAGGGTTTTTTTTAGAGCCATAAGTGTGAGACATCCATGGTTTATATTGATGGGAAATTCAAAAACAAATAACAATAACACTCTAACAGAGTAATATGCAGCGGATAATCAATTTCCCAAACTTGCAAGAATCTGTGAGGAGCAATCAACAAATAATTACAACAAATAAAATCACCATAAAAAAGGACACAATAATTTTTAACGTGGAAAAATCTTCTTAATGTGAGAAGTAAACAACCACAGAAACAAGCCAGTAATAGAGCTCCACTATGATCAAAATATGGGTACAAGAGAGTTTCAAATATGGCACAAATTTGTGCTCAGTAACCAACCAAAAACAGCAAGGTAACCAACACAACAATCAGCCAAAACAATGAGAAAACAAGCATGAAATTGAGAACAAAGTTCAGCAAAAACCAGGAAAAACGACTGCTGTCCGAGTTCGATTTCTTCCACCTCAGACCTCGGATCGACGATCCAAACGGTCAGAATGAAGTACCATGAGTCAAGAACCTGCTGTCCAAATTTCAGCCCGTCCGACGGTGAACGAAGGAGAAATCGCGAATCTAGTACAACTGCTCTGTTTTATGCGAAAATAGGTTTTACTCTTCCTCTCTCACTTTTCTCTTTGCCTCTCTCTCTGAATTCAGCTCTCTCTCGCCCTCTAATATGACCTCTCTCCACTTGGTTAAGTGAGACTCATGGGCTTGCACATATTGGGCCTTTCTCCACATAGGAAGGGAGCCCAAAACCCAACATATATAAGGTTATACACAGGCTATGAATATTGAATAATTTTTTGTTTAAATTTTTTTCCACATTATCCCATACCAACTTCATAGTCTTGTATAAGAGATAGAATTTAGTAGTATTAACTAAACAAGAGAAAAATATTGCTACAAAAAAGAAAAAGGAAAAAACAAATCATAGTGATTAAAACATATTTGTGAAGTTCTTCGATCGAGCTGCTTAAAGTCAATCTATTGTAATATAACAATCTAATCTTTATAAAGTCTATAAAACAAGACTATCAATTCAGTATATATTGACCCTCATAGTTTAAAATTCTAGAAATAAAGTGAATAAAGTACATTAAACCGTAAATAGCTTAATGTCTCAAAAGTTAGTGGTAGTAGTAAGAGCAATGCAAGAAGAGGTGATAAGATAGTGTTAGTGGTTCAAAAAATTAAGGTATCACCACAAAGTTCAGTATGATATAATTAAGATGGTTACTGGTGTTTCAACTCCTAATCCAAAATACACAAACCGGTTCACTATTGATCAACTGATCATTAATCTCATTTGCTTTCCATGATACTGCTCATTAATCTTACACTTTACGTCCTCAGTGTCTTTGGATCTGAATATCGTTACATTGCTTCCTCAATTTGGACTCGTGAAAATCCTTCTACCTTTTAAGAACTTCACATTTACTTTCTTGTCCATGATGAATACATTCTTCTTGAGTCCCAATTGGAAATTCAAGTTCCAACCGCAAACTTAGCAAAGAAAAACATTAAATTGATGGTTTCTTATCAACACCATCTATGGGTTTTGTTAGTGAAAGAGTCGTTTTAGCTACAATTTTCTTGTTGATGTTTTGATGATAACAAAACAAACAAATTAAAATTAATTATCTTTTAACTATATTTGCTAAGCATACAGATTAAATTAGAAGACAAATATTTGTATTAGTGACTATCTATTTTAAGGCATCATAAATTATTAGTAAATTAGAGATAATAATCTAATTGTTTCTAAAGACATAATATTATCACATAATAAACAAGTAATTATGTCTACTAATATAGCAAGTCATAATATAACAATAAGAAATATTGCGATATGTAATTCAAGTCAAAGTGTTACAATTATGTGTTATGGTATAAGCTACATCTTCAGATGAATAAGGAAAAAAGAATCTACAAAACAAAGTTCTCAGTGACTCTAAAGAAGTTGTTAAAGTTGTGTTTGACTATGATGAAAACACTCTCAAATGTCCCTTCGGTGAATCCAATAATACAAGCAACGATATGAATGGTTTGCCTCTGATAAGCGTGTCAAGAAAAATAAGCGTATGTCTTTGATAAATGTGACAAGCACTGTATCTTCTGGCTCTAATGAAATTCAACACTCTAGAAAGTCAAAGATCTGAATAGTCAACACTATAAAGAAGAGAAATTTGTTTCTCCTCTGGTCAACATCTTGAATCTGTTAAACTTTCTGAAAAGTTTGTTTGACATCCTCGTAGATCTGCCCTCTTAAAATTTAAGATATGTAAAATCAATCATAAAGATATATACGAATACATCTTAAAGACTGATATGCTTTAAATGGTGATTGAAGATCTCCATCGGTAATATTCTCAACAAATACTTCCTCTATTTATTTAAAAAGAACTTTTTAGCTAATAGTGCGTGTGAGAGAGAGAATAAAAAATTCAATATGTTCAAAAGAAATTCAGAAAAAGCCAAGAACACATCAAAAGAAAAGTATGAATGAAAAATCATATAATTGATGTAAATCAGTGAAAGTGTTTTCACACGCTTGTACTGATATAGGACTTGATATGTAACATCTGTTCAATGAGAGTTATAATTCTAGAAACAAACTTTGTGTCAATTCAGACACAAACTAGAACGAATGTAAATCAGTCTGATAGTGGCAACAACTTTGTCACCCTTAAGAGGTACCTGAAAAGGTACAACAACACTCATGCACCACAACGACAAGTTGCTAAAAAGTTGAAGAAGGGTTCTAACAATGACAACCTAGAGAGGCAGAGTAAAGAATACTTGTATGCTAATGGATTAAGTGCTTGATTGTATCGAGGCAAAATCTCTCTATAAGGAAAAGACTAGATGTAGCAATTGTCTGTTGTGAGCTAGTATAAAAATATATGTGTTTCCTTTATCTCTTTCTATTTCTCTCATCTTAGTTCTTTCTATACCTATTTTATAAGAGTAAGTTGAATGTTTAGTTAAAGAATAATTTTATGTAAAGCAATTGAAACATCTTTTAGAAATGGAAAAACACAATTCAAAATCCATTTTCTTGTGTTTTCTAGCACCTTCAATTGGTATAAGAGCTCGACCTCTTGATTGATCACTTTACCGTGTAAGAGTAAAGATCCATTATTGTTGGAAACTCTAGTGAAATAGTCTGAATTACTATATGTTTTTGGATCAATCCTTATTTCTCTCTCTCTCTCTTTTTGTTTAATTTTTCAAAACCCGGATTGAGAGATCGATTCGCAAGGACTGAAATTGTTATTAGAAAATAGATAAAACACTTTAGAAAAACATTTTTGTCTCAAATGTCAATTCATTGCATTTTCGAAGTTATTTTAAAAGTATTTTATCTGCTTAAGGGCAATGGTATTCTTGTTAAAGTTTTTCTTTTGCAAATAACTCTTCAATGACATTTTGAGTAGTAAAACATAATATCTGTATTGAGATAAATGAATACTCAAAGAGAAGAATAGACATGAGAATGATTATTATCGTGTCCTTTGAAACAAAGTAAAAATTTCAAAGTCATATGTATATGAGATATATTATCTTAGATTAAAATTATCTAAGGGAATACTTCATCATGTACAAAGTATGGAAACATTATGATGCATTTCAACAATGAAACTAACCAAAATGGGGAGAAGTTGCCTAAAAATTTCAATGATTTAGGATGTATGTTCAAATGTGTAGGTAATCCTTTAGAAGAAATGGTTAGCAATGCAACTTCTCAGTCAACACCATATTTTCAGATAGGTGAATGGAAACAAGTTGAAAACCTTCTTTAGGGAAAAGGTTGGAGGATACACTCAAACATGTTTGGTTAAAATCAAGTCAAAACCAACAATGCTTAAAAGGGTAAATCAAACATAATCAATTATTTGATCATCGCCCTAGAGGAAGAAGCGTTTGGGTAAAAATCTTTTCGATATTTATTTTAATAACAACAAACAATATGAAATAAATCATTAAGTTTTATGAGCGGTGATCTACTAATGAATGATCTTTTCTTTAAGAAACATGAATTACATAAGTGGACAGGAAATAAGTCATTCACATCAACAAGTGCATAAATATTTACTCAATAATGAAAGAATCTCAAAAAGAATATATCATATATCAATCATTCAAGAGAATGCTTATAGCATCTTCATGAAGAAAATGATCAAATACATTCATACAACAATCAACAATCTCACCACGATATAAATCAAAGAACATCATGCTTTAACTAGACTGGAAATTGATTATAAGATAATTTTTGATAATCAAGATCATTTTGGTTTATCAAGATCATTTTGATTTATCAAATGATCATTCTGGTTTATCAAAAGATCATCGTGGTTTATTAAAATGTCATTCTGGTTTATCAAGATCATTCTGGTTTATTAAATGATCATTTTGGTTTATCAAATGATCATTCTAGTTTATCAAATGATCATTCTAGTTTATCAAAAGATCATTTTGGTTTATTAAAAGATCATTCTCACTTATCAGGATCATTATGTTTTATCAAATGATCATTCTGGTTTACCAAAAGACCATTCTGGTTTATCAAAGAGTCATTCTCGTTTATCAAGATCATTCTGGTTATTTCGTTTTTAAAACAAAGCATTCTCCAACTTCAAAATCTCAAGATAAAAAATGTCAAGACTACTCAAAACTATAATCAAATCTAGAATTCAAGTACAAGGCCCAAAGAAGCAAAACAACATCCAAAATTCGAGTTGATAAGTTGTGAGAAAGGAAGAAAGGACATTGTTGCTACACATTTTACAGAAAGTTCAACATGCCTCAAAGACAAACGAATGCCACTAAACAACTACTCAATCATTCATCCACGTTTTCCATACAACACATAACTAGGAACATTATGATTTGATAAAAGAACATTATGGTTATTCTCTTTTAAATACTTAATTAAAACAAATAATTTTCCCTAATCCAAACTACAAGTTAAAAAGTATCAAGATTGTTCAAATTAATGGTTAACCCCAGAACTCAAGCTGAATTCCCCATAAGAGGAAAACAACCTCCATATTGATGAGTTGCGAGAAAGGCCGCAAATACATAGTGAATGCAAATGTTAGACATATGTTCATTTTTGATATTATTGACAAACATACATCTTGAAATAAATCTGACATTGTGAACTGAGAAAAATTTCAGGAACATCAACTCAATCCTACTAACTTGAGACAATTGCTTGGAACTCAAGAAATCAACAAAAGCTTGCAGATTCATAAGCCAATCGATTAGAAAAATCGATTATGTTACAGGGTTGAATGATTTTATCCAGTCTGGGATTAATCAATCGATGGGCAAAATCGATTTGCACATTCTATGAAAAATCAAATAGGCTATCAATCGATCAGACAAATCGATTGGTACACTTATTAGAAAATAAATTGTGCAAGTCAGAGAGCTAGTTTGTCACAAATCGATTAGGCAGATCGATTATTTAAATCACCAGGACTGACCTGATTGCTTACATCGATTAGACAAATCGATTGGTACACTTACTGAAATTAAAATGCGCAAGTCAGTAGCATGCCTTGCAAGCTAATCGATTTGGAAAATCGATTAATCCAATCACTTCTTTATTTTTGTTTGTCTACATCGATTGACACAATCGAGTGTGAATGTCCCAGAGCCAAACCAATGATTACTAAATCGGTTAGGCAAATCGATTTACTAAAATAAGTTTCAAAATAACCTTGGTCTGGAACATACACAATCGATTAGCACAATTTACTATTTTACTTCAGTTGAATTAAGTTTGGCATCAATCGACGTGGTAAAGCGATTGAATGAGCAAACTGTTGAAATAAGCTTCAGACTTAAGTTTACAATCGGTTAGGCAAGTCGATTTTTGAAAATCACTGTGTCCCTGGAACTAGTGTAATCGATTGACTAAAGCGATTGGTGCAAAAAGTTTTAGAAATAGAGATGACTGAATTGGTTGAATCGATCAAGTACATCGATTGTTTTGATCTCGTTGTTGGAACAAAACACTCCAAGTCGATTACGAACATCAATTCAATTAAGTACATTCATCCAAGTCTGAAGAACTCAGTTAAAATAATCGATTCGTTAAGTCGATTAGTGTAAGCAATTTCAAGATTCAAGAAAAACAAGATTCGCTAAATCGATTGGTTATATCGATTATTGTGCTTTATAACTTTAATGAATGGATTTGCCAAATCGATTCATACGTTGTTTTTCCAGAAACTATATAAACTGCTTTCACACATTTTTTTTCTTACATTACATAACACATACACAACTTTCACAACTGATGATAACAATCATTTACCACTAACTCTTTCTCAACTAACATTACTTTGAACATCTTTTTCAGCCATGAACAATCAATGTTTGTGATCAATGTGGATTGAAAAAGACTGAATTGAGAAAGACTGCTTTGAGAAGATTGAAGATCAAGAACTTTGTATAATTGATCTGTTTCATTTCTGTAAACCATTTTTTGTAACCAAATTACTTTGAGAAAATCTAGTTATTACTGGTGGTGTTCTTCGAGGTTGAGGGCTGTCAACAAAAAGACTCTTGACTGAATTCTTGGTCAAGTTTATGGGACTTAAACTTGGGAATTCAGGGAGGGAAAGATAGAACATGGAGAATAGTTTAAGATTGGTGCGAGGCGCTGTGAAAAAAATCTGTAAACTGATTCTAAGAAGTTCTATTGGATAGGCTAAGATCTAGTTGGATCTTGGGACTGGATGTAGGTCGTCACGAGACGACTGAACCAGTATAAAAATCTGCGTACACTTTTCTTTCCCTTATCTCGTTTAAATTTCTGCAATTATTACATTTATGATATTGATTGAATGCATGATAAAGAATATATGTTAAGTGACGTTATATGATTAATTGTCTTAACATAATTGCATGAAAATCAACATCTTGGATATTAATTGTTTTCTGATGCATTACTCCATATATACCTTGATCCACATAGTTTGACATTCATTAGAATTGTTTATTAGGGACCTTATTCATTCTTGTGTTTAGTAAATTTCGAATTTATTAAACTGCTGCGCATATTGTTAGAATAGACATTATTCTGCATAAATCTTTCGCAAATCAGAGGTCTTATCCCCCATCAATTGGCATCAAGAGCATGCCTTTTTTTTAAAGAGTTGTTTTTCTCAAAAAAGGATCATGACTTCTGATTTCTTAGGAGAAGGTGCATCATTAGCTAGGCCCCTACTTTTAACGGAGACGCATACATGTATTGGAAACAACACATGTTATTTTTTCTTGAAGCTAGTGGTATTGACATTCTAGATGCTGTAGAAAATAGACCGTTTGTGCCAACCATAGCAGGTACAGGTGAATCAGCAATCCTGAAGCCTAAAAGTGACTGGACTGAAGATGACAAAAAGAAAGTTGGGTACAACGCCAAAGCCAAAAACATTATCACTGCAGCCTTGAGTCATGACGAATTCTTCAGAGTCTCAAATTGCAAAACAGCAAAACAGATGTGGGACACACTTCAGCAGACGCATGAAGGAACCATAGACGTAAAGAGAGCTCGGATAAATACCCTCATGCATGAGTATGAATTGTTTAACATGAAGAAAGAAGAATCAGTGAATGACATGCAAACCCAGTTTACACACATAGTCAACAACCTAAATGCCTTAGGCAAGGAGATTGATAATGATCAGCAAATCAGCAAGGTAATGAGGTGTTTGACTAGGGAATGGCAACCAAAAATCACTGCCATTGCATAATGGAAAGATCTAGGAAGCATGACAATAGCTACATTGTTTGGAAAACTGAGGGAGCATGAAATGGAACTACATAGACTCAATGAAGCTGAGCAAGGTGACAGAAAACGAAAAGGGTTGTCGTTGAAAGCCCAAACACAGCAGTCCAAATCTGAACATGAGAGCAGTTCAGATGAATCAAGCAATGAAGATGATGAGGAACCTGAACTTGGATTACATGTCAAGAAGTTTAAGAGATTTCTGAAAAAGAAAGACAACAAATTCAGAAAACAATCCAGCTCAAAGAACAATGACAGTAAGACAATCACATGCTATGAGTGTGGAAAAACTGGTCATATCAAGGCTGATTGTTACAAGCTGCAGAACAAAAACAGAAATTCTAAGACCAAAGGCAAGGAACCAGCTCAGAAAAACAGAAAAACATATATTGCATGGAATGACAATGAAGAATCCTCCACATCTTCAGAAACTGAAGAAGCAAATCTGTTCTTCATGGCTAATACGGATTCTGAATCAGAAAGTGAGATAAGTTCTCAATATAATCCTTCTTTTGATGAACTGCAACATGCATTTAATGAACTGCATGATGAATATGTTAAATCTGTTAAGCAGTTAGTTAGTACTAAGAAAATGCTTGAACAACAATGTATGTTGCATGATCAAATGAAAACTGATTATAGGAAGATTGAGGACTTGTGTGAACAATTGAAAAAGGACTCACATGATAAATCTGCCAAATGCATTGAGCTTGAAAATTCTGTTGCATTATTGAAATCTGATTTATTGAAACTCTCTAGTAGCAAGGATAAACTGAACGATATTCTTAGCAACCAGAGAAATGTCAACATAAAATCTGGACTTGGTTTTAAACAGAATATGCATGCTAATCAGAAAAAGACTACATATGGCATAGGATATGGTATTGTTAAGCATAACCAGAATTTTGTGAAACCTAGCCACTTGCATAATGTCTTTGTCAAACCAAAACAGTCTGCATCCTCTGTTGTTACTTGTCATTTTTGTTGTAGAAAAGGTCATTTCGTTTACAATTGCAAATTAAAAAGACTTGCAAATAGAGGATGCAAACAGATTTGGAAAATCAAGACAAAAGATGTTGAAACTAACCCCCCGGGACCCAATTTAAATTAGGGACCTAAATTGAATTTCTAATTTTATTACAGGTATGCTTGAGATCCACTAAACACCAATGGTATCTTGATAGTGGATGCTCAAAGCATATGACAGGGGACAAGTCAATGTTTCTGTCCCTGAATCTAAAAGAAGGTGGATTAGTAAAGTACGACGATAATAACAAAGGTAAGATATGCGGTGAAGGTAACATTGGCAGCGAATCAACTGCAATAATTAAAAAGGTCTTATATATGGAAGGGCTGAAATATAACCTTTTAAGTATAAGTCAGCTATGTGACAATGGTTTTCAAGTAAGCTTTTCACCACTTTCTTGCATAATTGAAAACAAGCATGATAAGAGTATGAAATTGGTAGGTGATAGAGTTAATAACATTTATATGCTAGATATGACTGCTATGCCTGCTAATTCTGTTTGTTGCTTATTATCGAATGCTGATGAAACATGGTTATGGCATAAACGCATTGCACACGTTCACATTGATCATTTGAATAGACTTGTTAGCAAGCAGTTAGTCATAGGTCTTCCCAATAGAAAGTTTTCTAAGGATAGGCTGTGTGATTCTTGTGAGAAAAGTAAGCTTGTCAAGTCTTCTTTTCCCCCAATAGATATGGTCAAAACCAATAGGGTTTTGCAACTTATCCACATGGATTTGTTTGGACCATCCCAAGTAAGAAGTTTTGGAGGTAACCTTTATGGGTTAGTGTTAATTGATGACTATTGTAGATTCACATGGACTTATTTTCTGACTCATAAAAGTGAAGCATTTTCTGTTTTCAAAAAGTTTGCAAACTTAGTTCAAAATGAAACAAGTCAGAAAATTATGTCTATCAAAAGTGATCATGGAGGTGAATTCCAAAATGATTATTTTGATTCTTACTGTGAAGAGAATGGCATTCATCATATGTATTCAGCCCCTAGGACACCACAGCAAAATGGTGTAGTGGAGAGGAAGAATAGGTCTTTAGAGGAGTTAGCTAGGACCATGTTGAAAGATTCAAATACTCCCAAGTATTTCTGGGCTGATGCAATTAACACTGCCACACATGTTGTCAATAGGGTTTTGACTAGGCCAATACTTAGGAAAACTCCTTATGAGTTGTACAAGGGTAGAAAGCCTAATATTTCCTACTTTAGAGTGTTTGGATGTAAGTGCTTTGTTTTGAACAATGGCAATGAACACCTAGGCAAATTTGATCCCAAGGCAGATGAGGGTATCTTTCTAGGTTATTCCCAAACTAGAAAAGCCTATAGAATCTATAACAAGAGAACAAAGACAATAGAAGAATCAGTTCATGTGAAATTTGATGAACTTTTTAAAGAAAACTTGAACAAAAATCCTTCTATTGTTGATGCTTCTTTGGATGAAGTTATAGAATCTGAACCTTTAGACCCAAAGGAACCTACACCTCCAACAAACAGTGACTATGTCGAACCTATTAGATTAGATGAGTTACCTAAGGAGTGGAAGTTCAATAGAAACCATCCCATAGATAACATCATAGGTGACATCTCAAAAGGAGTGGCAACTAGAAGGAACCTTAGACACTTTTGTAACCTTACAGCCTTTGTATCTCAGATTGAGCCTAAGAACATTAAGGAAGCCTTGCTAGATAGTGAGTGGATACTTGCTATGCAAGAGGAGTTGAACCAATTTGAGAGGAACAAAGTGTGGCAGCTAGTACCTAAACCAGAAAACCAGCACATCATAGGAACTAGGTGGGTGTTTAGGAACAAGCTAGATGAGAATGGTGTCATAACTAGAAAAAAAGCTAGGTTAGTGGCCAAGGGTTACAACCAAGAGGAGGGTATAGACTTCGACGAAACCTACACCCCTGTAGCTAGGTTAGAGGCTATTAGGATACTCCTTGCTTATGCTAGTATCATGGACTTTAGGCTATTCCAAATGGATGTTAAAAGTGCTTTTTTAAATGGTGACATCCATGAAGAGGTGTATGTTAGCCAAACACCTGGATTTGAGAATCCAGATTTTCCTAACCATGTGTTTAAGCTAACAAAGGCCCTTTATGGTTTGAAACAAGCTCCAAGAGCTTGGTATGAAAAGTTAAGCAATTTCCTCATTCAACAAAACTTTTTGAGAGGAAATGTGGATAAAACTCTTTTCATTCAAACTAATGGGAAAGATATCTTGCTAGTCCAAATTTATGTGGATGACATAATATTTGGATCAACAAATGACAAATTATGCAAAAATTTTGAAAATTTAATGAAAGGTCAATTTGAAATGTCTATGATGGATGAACTATCATACTTTTTGGGATTTCAAGTTAACCAATCTAAGCAAGGTATCTTCATTAGTCAAACAAAATATTGCACTGATTTGTTAAAGAAGTTTGGTTTTAATAATCTCAAGTCCATAGATACTCCAATGAGCCAAGGAAATATTCTAGATAGAGATGAATTAGGAAAACCAGTGGATGTTACTAGGTATAGAGGCATGATAGGATCATTGCTATATCTCACAGCAAGTAGACCTGACATTATGTTCAGCGTTTGCATGTGTGCGAGATATCAATCCAATCCTAAAGAGTCTCACCTTAGTGCAGTTAAGAGGATTTTCAGGTATTTAGTTGGGACTAGGAGCCTTGGATTGTGGTATCCTAAGGGATCAACTTGTTCTTTGGTTGGTTATTCAGATTCAGATTTTGCTGGATGCAAACTAGATAGGAAAAGTACCTCAGGTACATGTCATTTGCTAGGTAATTCACTTGTATCCTGGTTCAGCAAGAAACAAACCGGTATTGCTTTGTCAACAGCTGAAGCTGAGTACATTGCAGCTGGAAGTTGCTGTGCCCAGATCATGTGGATGAAACAGCATTTGTTAGATTTTGGTGTGGACTTAGGAACTGTTCCCATCTTGTGCGACAACACAAGTGCGATCAGTATCACTAAGAACCCAGTTATGCATTCTCGGACCAAACATATCAAAATTCGGCATCATTTCATCCGAGATCAGTTTCAGTGTGGGAACATCAAGTTAGAGTACATCAACACAACTGAGCAGTTAGCAGACATCTTCACCAAAGCTCTGCCAAAGGATAGCTTCCATTACATTAGGATGAAACTGGGCATATTAGATCCTAGTCAGATCTGAGTTATGTGTCTAATCGACTGGGTAAATCGACTATCCTGTGGATACACAGGAAAATGTCTTTATAAAATCGATTGCCCTAGTCGACTTGATCCATAATATGTCTATTTTCTCAAGTTTTTCACACGAAATCGATTTGGAAAATCGATTTGACATTTCCAGGAAGCTTCAGATGTTCTTACTTTCCTAGTTCAATCGATTATGGAATTCGACTGACTTCTTGTTATAATGGTTAAAGAATCGATATGGAAAATCGATTAGTTTACACCCAAACTTCAAAATTGAAGAATTCCTCCTGACTCTGCCTCGAATTCGATTTGGAAAATCGATTGCTTTAAACTTGTTTGAAATCATCATTCAAAAGCATCGATTTGGATAATCGATGCTGATACGACCTAGGTTCTGGACTGATATGAAAGTTTTCTGAACAAGATCGAAATCGATTTGGGAAATCGATTATCAGAATTGATTTGCAATTTTCATTTAAAAGATCGATTTGAGTAATCGATGCTGAGACGAGTTAACTTCTGAACTAATATGAAAGATCTCTGAGCAAATTGGAATTCGATTTGGGTAATCGATTAGCTGAACTGTATTGAGAGTTTCACTTAAAGAATCGATTTGGAAAATCGATGCTGAGATGGATCACTGTCTGGTCTGTATTTGAAGTTTCTGAACTGATACGAAATTGATCTGGGAAATCGATTAGGTAACTATGGACATCGATTTGGGTAATCGACTAACTTTATTGCCGTTACAAGTTTTTACTAGCCGTTACACACCCGTTCTTTGATCTTCCCCAGCAACGATAACTAAATCGATTGGACCAATCGATTTGTGTACCCAGCAGTATAAAAGGAACAGTTGCAATCGAACCCCAACATCGATTTCTCATTACTCATTCATCCTAAACTCTGCAAAACTCATCTTTTCCCTCTGTTTTGATCTATTTTAGCTATAATCTTACTCATACAACTTCAAATTTCTTCTAAAATCAATCCAAAATGGCTAGAGTGAAGAGAACTTCTCCCTCTACTCCT
Source organism: Cicer bijugum (assembly GCA_037974875.1). Classification (NCBI taxonomy): domain Eukaryota; kingdom Viridiplantae; phylum Streptophyta; class Magnoliopsida; order Fabales; family Fabaceae; genus Cicer; species Cicer bijugum. Next base: position 6,092,381 of record JBBPBT010000623.1, read on the forward strand.
TCAACCTCATCTTCTTCAAGTACCCCATCTCCTCCACCCACTCTTTCTAAAATAGTACCCATTCCTACTCATAAGATTGCAGCACAAGACAAAGGCAAAAGTGTTGAAGTAGATCAAGGAAAAACGAAGAAAAAGAAAGAGCACCCAACTGAGAAGTTGATGGCGGATGCAATGAAGGATGTATCACAGAAGAAGAAGAAGAAGAAGAAGAAGAAAAAGAGTGCTTCTTCAACTCCACAAAAGAAGACCACACCTCAAAAGAAATCAACTCCACAACAGAAAACCCCCACGCAGCAAGACAAGCCAGCTGAGGAATTCAAGCTTCCTCCAGCATTCATCAAAAGGAAAATACACGAAGCTCGTGTATTGGACTTCAACTATTTCGACAATGATGGATTTTCTTTTCAAAACCATCTCCGGTTCCATGGCTTGGAAGACTTATTGTCCTACTCGCTTGATACTTATCCTAACTTGATTCGAGCATTCTATGCTACATTCAAGATGACGGATACAAGATTCAAAGCAATAGCGAAAGGGAAGAAGATCTCCATGACTGAGGAGTTCTCGAACTTGTCGGGACTTCCCTACCATGGCAACTCAGTTGACGGCAGCACCGAAGCCGACGCTGCAGATGAAGGATGGGAAGAGTCTCTGGAGAGACAAACAGCTGTGCAGGACCTGATGGTCGAAGGATTTGTGGAATCAGTTTCACTTCCAATTGGCCAGATGAAGGTTCAGCATCGAATGTTGATGTACCCGCTCACCAAAATGCTTGTCCTGCGTTCTGGAAATCATGCAGTTGTCCAGCGGCTGGACATTGTATTACTGTGGGGTCTTTGCAAAGAGCTCAAGATTAGCCGGGCATGGATCGTGCTTCGACACATGCAGGAAGCAGCGCAAGGAAAGCTGGTGATTTTGTATCCACAGCTAATCACAAAAATTCTCACTCACTTCAAGGTAGCTGTGAAGGGTGAAGAATTGTCCAAGACCAATCTGACATTTGGTGAATCCATCGTGAACAAAAAACCTACACAAGGTGAATGGTGTTTGGGGACGACCTCAAGCCAATGCTGAACCAACCCAGCAAAGTGATGAACCAACAGCTGCTGAGTCAGTTTCAGCAGGGTCCGAGGTGCTCTCCAAGCTGCTTGAATTTATTGCAGCTCAAATGGCTCATAATGCCAAGATGGAGACATTGAATGAAAGAATTGATGCTGCGATCCAGAAGATACAATCAGATCAGATTCAGATGGCACAAGATATAGCAGCAATTCAGGAACATTTGGGCATTAAGTTGTCCTTCAGCGATGTTGCTGAAATCGGAAGATAAGCTGCTGAAGAACCAACTCCGATGCAGTTAGAGGTTGCTGAAACTCATGATGAGGAGACACCAGCTGAGGTTAATACAGCGGTCTCAGCCTCATCCCCAGATAACAATGAGGGCCTGCAAACTTTAGAAGTTTAGGACCTTAGTTTTTCTTAGTTGTTTTGTTTTCTGTTTTGCTCTATTCTATGTAATATTTCAATTGATTGTATGATTTTTTTTTTGATGAATGAATCGAATAGATGAGTTTCTTGATCTTAGTGACTGGTGCATTTCATTTTGCATATTTCTAGTGCATGCCATAATCTGTTTCTGTTTATTGAACTGATACAAGTTTTTTTTAAGTTAATGATCATACTGAATTTTCTGCTCTTGTTACTAACGTGTTCAAGTTTCATTGTATAACAGCATTTCAGTTTTCAGGTTTGCTACCAACACAGGGAGAGAACTTCTGATTATTCTCTCCTTTGCCTCTTTTTGACTTAATTGACAAAGGGGGAGAGAAATTTCTAACTTGCAAACCTATGTTAGCAATGTTTATTTTATATTTCATATGCTCTGATAGTTTTATATGTCCTGACATTTTTCTAACAGTTCTGATGCCAGTCGTATGTCTATGTTAACTCCAACCCTCATTTCATTATATGAAATGAATGGTACTCATATTTAGGGGGAGCTTTACTAGACTGTTATTTTTTTACATTGTTATTTGAAATGTTTCTCAAGTTAAAATTGCATGTTTGTCACTTAAATCAAAAAGGGGGAGATTGTTAGACATATGTTCGTTTTTGATATTATTGACAAACATACATCTTGAAATAAATCTGACATTGTGAACTGAGAAAAATTTCAGGAACATCAACTCAATCCTACTAACTTGAGACAATTGCTTGGAACTCAAGAAATCAACAAAAGCTTGCAGATTCATAAGCCAATCGATTAGAAAAATCGATTCTGTTACAGGGTTGAATGATTTTATCCAGTCTAGGATTAATCAATCGATGGGCAAAATCGATTTGCACATTCTATGAAAAATCAAACAGGCTATCAATCGATCAGACAAATCGATTGGTACACTTATTAGAAAATAAATTGTGCAATTCAGAGAGCTAGTTTGTCACAAATCGATTAGGCAGATCGATTGTTTAAATCACCAGGACTGACCTGATTGCTTACATCGATTAGACAAATCGATTGGTACACTTACTAAAATTAAAATGCGCAAGTCAGTAGCATGCCTTGCAAGCTAATCGATTTGGAAAATCGATTAATCCTATCGCTTCTTTATTTTTGTTTGTCTACATCGATTGACACAATCGAGTGTGAATGTCCCAGAGACAAACCAATGATTACTAAATCGGTTAGGCAAATCGATTTACTAAAATAAGTTTCAAAATAACCTTGGTTTGGAACAAACACAGTCGATTAGCACAATCTACTATTTTACTTCAGTTGAATTAAGTTTGGCATCAATCGACGTGGTAAAGCGATTGAATGAGCAAACTGTTAAAATAAGCTTCAGACTTAAGTTTACAATCGGTTAGGCAAGTCAATTTTTGAAAATCACTGTGTCCCTGGAACCAGTGTAATCGATTGACTAAAGCGATTGGTGCAAAAAGTTTTAGAAACAAAGATGACTGAATTGGTTGAATCGATCAAGTACATCGATTGTTTTGATCTTGTTGTTGGAACAAAACACGCCAAGTCGATTATGAACATCGATTCAATTAAGTACATTCATCCAAGTCTGAAGAACTCAGTTAAAATAATCGATTCGTTAAATCGATTAGTGTAAGCAATTTCAAGATTCAAGAAAAACAAGATTCGCTAAATCGATTGGTTATATCGATTAGTGTGCTTTATAACTTTAATGAATTGATTTGCCAAATCGATTCATACATTGTTTTTCCAGAAACTATATAAACTGCTTTCACACATTTTTTTCTTACATTACATAACACATACACAACTTTCACAACTGATGATAACAATCATTTACCACTAACTCTTTCTCAACTGACATTACTTTGAACATCTTTTTCAGCCATGAACAATCAATGTTTGTGATCAATGTGGATTGAAAAAGACTGAATTGAGAAAGACTGCTTTGAGAAGATTGAAGATCAAGAACTTTGTATAATTGATCTGTTTCATTTCTGTAAACCATTTTTTTGTAACCAAATTACTTTGAGAAAATCTAGTTATTACTGGTGGTGTTCTTCGAGGTTGAGGGCTGTCAATAAAAAGACGCTTGACTGAATTCTTGGTCAAGTTTATGGGACTTAAACTTGGGAATTCAGGGAGGGAAAGATAGAACAAGGAGAATAGTTTAAGATTGGTGCGAGGCGCCGTGAAAAGAATCTGTAAACTGATTCTAAGAAGTTCTATTGGACAGGCTAAGATCTAGTTGGATCTTGGGACTGGATGTAGGTCGTCACGAGACGACTAAACCAGTATAAAAATCTGCGTACACTTTTCTTTCCCTTATCTCGTTTAAATTTCTACAATTATTACGTTTATGATATTGATTGAATGCATGATAAAGAATCTATGTTAAGTGACGTTATATGATTAATTGTCTTAACATAATTGCATGAAAATCAACATCTTGGATATTAATTGTTTTCTGATGCATTACTCCATATATATCTTGATCCACATAGTTTGACATTCATTAGAATTGTTTATTAGGGACCTTATTCATTCTTGTGTTTAGTAAATTTCGAATTTATTAAACTGCTGCGTATATTGTTAGAATAGACATTATTCTGCATAAATCTTCCGCAAATCAGAGGTCTTATCTCCCATCAGCAAATACATTGTACTTGCATTATTCGGCACAAAGTTCTACATGATTCTGATTTGGAACAGTTCCAATAGTCATATGGTAGACCACCCATTATTATGTTTCTTTTTCTCCACTCTCCAGCAAAGCAAAAATATTCAGGACATAATAAGAATGTTATGGACATATCAAGAACGTTCTAGACAGAATTACACTACACTTAAAGAGATTATTTCAAAATATTGTTTGCATCTTGGGAAGTGTGTCCAATGACTATATTCAATTTAAACTGAACTTTCGAAGCCTCTTATCATCTATAAATTGAAGATCAATTGGAATATTAAGGCAAGAGTTCAATTTGCAAATCTACCATTACTTGTTCAAGTAAGAACAAGTTAAAAACTCTTCAAGCAAACTCCATCTCTCTTCACTATATTTGTCGATCATCATTTACTGAATTTATCTTTATTCATCTCAAAGAAGTATTGAGAAGTTTCAAGATCCCAAACACTTTTATCATACACATGATTTGTAACTCAAGTATATCTTTTATGCTAGATTTAATGTGTTTATATAAATCCTTTCTTGATTGAATGGTCACTGTAAAGATCATTTATAGGTTGATAGGAGAAGATCATAATTCATCAAGGTGTGATCAAGATAAAAGGTGTGAAAGAGAATATTTTGGTTCTGAAACACATATTGAAAATCTCACGGTGAAGATCATAATTCTATAAACTAATATGTTTTATTTACTTATAAGATATCCATAACATTATGGAAATTTTGTTTCAAACCAAGGTTGATTGTGAGTTAATTTAAATTAAGCACAATAATGAAAATTTTAAAAGGATCATGATTCAAACCCGCTTTCTTGTGATAGACATTGCTACTTCAAGAAGCATGTTTGAATTTAATGTAGGAGTAAGCTGAAAGTTCTTTCTTTTGATGGAACAATGACCAAAACTCTATTATGCAAGACCATCATCTGATCTCACCACTACAGAAGTTTCTACAAAAAAATGAGTTTAAATGTCTCATCATTTTGTCAAACCCATAGACATCTTAGAACCTAAATTGAGCCACTTTGGCAATCCTCTAACTACAAGGTCTAGAGCCATTCAACTGTATGTTCAAGGACAAGGTTTTTTTGCCTATGGTGTATGGTGTAATAGATTCATTATGTGAGATTCACATATACAGAATCAAAGCACTAGAACAAAGAACTAAAATTGTTGATTCATAAGAAAGATCATAACCATGTGAACTCTACTCTTGGTTAGAAGGCCATCTGATAGTAAAGTCTAACCAACTGAGATAAGATAAGTGAAATGGAAATATTGATAAATTACCCTCGGTTGTCATTGGTCAGGTATTTTGGACTTTATTTCATAATTTCATGTGCACTTGTTTGTGTTAACTTTTATGCTTTTGTTTTGCGTGTTTGTGTTTTTCTTATATGTCCTATTGTGTGACTGTGTAGTCTCTTTTGACTGGATTTATGTTGTCCCGCCTTGATAGTATTCCTTGTGTTCTTTTTAAAAATTGTTATTTGACCACTTTCATAAAATCTATGTTTTTTTGTATGTCTTCAATGCTTATTTAAATATGTATCCTCTCTAGTGTTTTTCAAAATCATCATTTTCGTTTAAATTTTTTCTCTCCCAACCCAAATTCATTTTTGTTTTATGCAAAACGTTTTAAACCTGAATCCCTCTAGAAAAAAGAGTTCTATATCTCGTTCTTTATTAAGTTTTCATCTTTCTAAATGATCATCTTCTTACATTGTTTTCTTAGAAAGATTTCATGATTTTCTTAAAATATAAACCGCTCAACCTCAATGGTGAAATGTTCAAAAATCATGAAATCTTTATATCTGTGAACGATGGTCAATAAGATAGATTATAATATAAGATTCACGAAATGCATTTAAAGGTTTGAACTGTGCAACCATAGGATGTCAATGTCTCATTCCTTTTCTAAGTAGTACATTGAATACAAGACGGAAGTAAGGAACAAAGCATTGAAAGACTTGTGCTTCATTTTGTCTGAATCCTCTAGATTGAATGGAAATTTGAAAGCAATAACGAAGAAAGATTAAAACACCTACAATCTAATCAAAGATTATTCTTTGGAAGATTGTATCTCCAATTCTGTATTTAGTGAAAGTCACACGAGACTAGTCAAAAGGTAGGATCTTGAACATGTAAACTTTGCATCGTTGTATCAAATGAAATTTCAACGAAGGAAGACTCTTTACTAAAGTAGATGGTAAATAAAGAAACTTATTTTATTTATGTATTAGGAATTGGTGATTCAAACATAATATGTAATATAAATTAATGGATCTGGTTTAATAGCCATAGAAAGACCTTAAGATTTTTGTTTTTCCTTTTAAGCCATTTTCTAATAAGTGTTATATGGGTTATGAATTGAATAAATGTTATCATCTTTTCGGACCTTCCTGTTTCTATCCTTTGTTCTGTTTTGTTCTCGACTGACTCCTGTTTTCGGTTCCTTTCCTCTATTTTTCAAAATTATCTTTGTCTTTTCTACTTTTCTTTAAAAACTTTGTTCCTCTCTTTCTTTTCTTCTTTAATTTTTTTTTTTAATTTTTTGCTTCTTCAACCACAACTCTTTATCTCCTTCCTTTTTGCATAGCACTTGCATAAAGAAAAAGTCTTGCAATTCACCATTGTTTTGAAAGGTTTAACACCCTCTAAAAACATGGTTTGTTCCATTAGGCTTAATATACTAAGAAGAACAATAACTCAAAGACTTTACATCTTGAGAATTGTGGAATGTTAATCAATAGACTTCATATGAAACCCAAGGCTTAGGATCCTAGGAATCTGTGAACTCTTTTTGGAAAGTCTGGTCAAATTTTTTATGACATTGTCTATTTCTTGTCTCGGTGATTTCCATCTTATTTTTTACCTCGTGTGTATAAAAAATAAAATAGCTTAATAAGTTTGAAATTTTTAAAGAATCACGTTCATCATACTCCATGGGAGTTCCATAATATTGATCTATAAGTTTCTAAAAAAATAATTATTAAGTTAATAATTTTTTAGTATTATATTCTGGAGGAGCTTTCTTTTAAACCTTATTTTTAAAGGTTATCCCGTAACAATATTTTTTAAGCATGTAGGTTAAGTTAGAAGACAAAGATGTATATTAATGACTATCTATTTTAAGGCAACATAAATTATCAGTAAATTAGTGATAATAATCTAAGTGTTTCTATACAAAAAACATTATCACCTAATAAACAAGTAACTATATATCTACTAATAGTGCAATTCGTAATATAACAATAAAAAATATTGTGATATGTAGTTCAAGTCAAAGCATTACAAGTCTGTGTTATGATATAAGTTAGATCCTCTATGAACAAGGAAAATAGAATATACTAAACAAAGTTCTAAGTGACTCTGAAGAAGCTATTAAATTTGTGTTTGACTCTGATGAAAACACTCTCAAACACACCTATGGAGAATCCGTTAATATAAGCAATAATATGAATAGTTTGGCTCTGATAAGTGAGTTAAGCAAAATAATTGTCTGACTCTAATAAGTGTGTTATGCAAAATAATCATCTACCTCTAATAAGTGTGTCAAGCAAAAGTATCGCATGTCTCTAATAATTGTGATAAGCATTGTATCGTTTAACTCTGATGAAAGTAAATGCTCTAGAAAGTCAGAGATCTAAAAGTCAACGCTCTAGAAAGTCAAAGATTTGAATAGTCAACACTCTAAAGAAAGTCAAATATGTTTATCCTTTGGTCATCATCTTGAATATGTTAGTTGTATCATATTAATTAAAATAGTGGATTAAATACTCAATTGTAATGAGACAAAGTCTCTTTGTAAGGGGAAGACTAGATGTAGCAACAATCTTTTGTTAACTATTAGAAAAATATCAATGTTTCTTTTATCTCTTTTTATTCATCTCATCTTAGTTCTTTATGATTCAATCTTATTCAAACTAAATCTGTTTTATAAGAGTAAGTTGAATGTTTTAATGAAGAACAATTTTATGTAAATCAATCAAAATATCTTTCAAAATTGACAAAATGCAATTCAAACACTAAATTTCTTGTGTTTTCTAACACCTTCATGTTTATCTTCTAATTTTATCTCCTATGTAGATATAAATATGGGCCAGACTATGTCCGAGGTAAAATTTGATGCTATGGTCGCGCAATAGGTCACCAAATTGACAATAGTGCTCAACCATGAGACATATATCATTATCCACTGTTCAAAGTTTCCATAAACCAACAACCCTCTAATGGCTCTATTCATTTTCCAACTCAAATACTAATCTTAACTAGGTATTTGATATTGGGGCTTGTTTCCATCTTGCAAACAGTCTAAGCAACATGCACATTTATTAAAAATTTGTCTCATAGTTAATCATATCATAGTTCGGTTGGTCCTCTCCTTAGCCACCTAATGTAATTGGCTTCTACGTAAACTTAATGTCAACAATGCACTTTTGCATTGCCCTCTATGTGAATAAGTTTGCATGCAACAACTCTTAGGTTTTAGCCATTCTGATAAACCCAATCATGTTTGTTGCCTCAAAAAGTCCAACTACGACCTAAAGCAACATCACATGCTTGGTATCAAACTTTGCATAAGTTTCTCTATGGCTATGCTTTTGTCAGTTCCAAATATGACTCATCTTTATTTATATTCTCAAAAACCAAGGTACAATATTATACACGTTAGTGTATGTAAGGAACTCTACTACTAAGATTGATGAGTACATCCCCAAGATTGCAACCACCTTCTCCATCAAATATATGACTTCTTACTTTACATCCATAGGGTTATTTCTCTCCCGACACAAATACATTGCACAACTTTGTGAAAGAACAAAAGTGATTGATGCCAAAGTTGTCCTAACTCTATTATCAACCTTAATGAAAGATGAGGGTTCCACCATCACTAATGCTACCTTTTATCGTTGCACCATAGATAGTCTCCAATGTTTATCCATGGTAAGACATGATATATATTTTTTCTTCAACAAACTTGCTCAATTTGTTCATTTCAAAGGAACCATCTTTGATGGTCTATTTCTTTTGGAAGCGATCAGCGCTTCCCTCGTAGAGTATAATGATATCGTTGATTGGGCAGGTTAAAAAATGACCACATCCGCTCAATTTGTCTACTTTGAATATATTATTATGTTGTGAAAATTATCCAAACAAGAGACAATAACGAGGTCTTCTACTAAGGCTAAATATCGAACTTTAGCCAATACACATTACGCCAAAAATGACATTTTATAGTGCGCCTTTTACAGCGCTTATTAAATACAAGCACTGTTGTAAATATATTTTAAAAATAACGGAGGATATAAGAGCGCTTTTCTGACGAGCGCTGTGGAAAAAGTGTTGTTGTAGGGTCATATAGCCCATGCACATAATGTTTGCAAAGCTTTTACAGCGCATGTACACAAGCGCAATAAAATGAAGTGCCCTCACATAATGTTTTACAACGCTTTTGGAGCGCTTTAAAAACAAGCGTTGTAAAATATAACGCTCCCACATGATGTTACATAACTTTTACAGCGTTGTAAAAGACTTGCACTTTCAAATAATTAAATGACCTATTAGAGCACTTTTGTTACAAGCGCTGTAAAAGTCTTGCGCTTTCACATAATTAAAGGACCTATTAGAGTGCTTATTACACAACCACTGTAAAATCATTCACTTTAAATAAAAATCATTTACTTTAAATAAATAAAAACAAATTTAAAACAAATTTACGAACCCTCATCTCCTCTACTTTGGGAACCCTCCTCTCCTCTACGTATTGTGCAGCTATCTACTGTTCATCCTTTATAAAAAATTGGATATGTTGTCTCAGGTACTGTATTTATTAATTTGTTGTTGTCACGAAAACTAATAAATTGTTACATAATAAATCATATAAAATCTTTTCTTTTTTGAAATTTGTTGATCTGCTCTGTTTTGAAATTTTTTCTATTTTGAAATTGTTACATAATAATGGACCTTGGTTTCCATTTTCCAATATTAGATATGTGTACTATATATTGGTATAATGTTATCAGTAGCTTATTATTTTTGTAACTGCATTTATATAGATCATATAATATGGACCAGATATGGATGTCTGCCAATCGATTATCAAAAGAGTATGAAAATGAAGTGAAGGAGTTTGTTGAGTTTGCAATGAAGAATGCAATAGATCCAAATAGAGTCGTTTGTCCTTGTTTAAAATATTGTTTTGAAAAATGCGTTAGCGAAGATGAATTGGAAGGACATTTAGTATGGAATGAAATTGATCAAAGCTATACATGTTGGATAAGACATGGTGAGAAAAAAAAAGGAAACATTAATTTTGAGAATGGTTCGACATTTGCTTCAACTGATTTCGACATAGATACATATGAGTCGGACCGAGTTGAGGAGATTGCAAAAGAAGTTGAAGAAGATCTTCGGGATTGTCCAAAAATATTTGAGAGTTTGTTGAGTGATGCAGAGAAATCATTATATAATGGTTGTACTAAATTCAGAAGGCTTTCGATGATATTATAGTTGTACAACTTAAAAGTGAGTAATGGATGGTACGATAAAAGCTTCACATAATTATTAACACTCTTAAAAGATATGTTGTCAGATGATAATGAACTTCCCATTCGAATCTACGAGGCTAAACGGATTTTGTGCTCTATTGGCATGAGTTACGAAAGGATTCATGTGTGTCCTAACGATTGCATTTTATTTTGAAACAAATATGAATTACTAAAGGCGTGTCTTAAATGCAATGTCTCTCGATATAAGAAGAAAAAATCTACTCTAGCAAAAGTCATGTGGTATTTTCCTATAATATCAAGATTTAGGCGCATGTGTCGCAGTGAAGAAGATTCAAAACACTTGACATGGCATCTAGATGAAAGAATTAGAGATGGAAAGTTTCGACACCCTGCAGATTCTCCACAATGAGCAAAAATTGATCATGAGTATCCTGAATTCAGGATAGAATCAAGAAATCTACGACTTGCACTTTCTACTAATGGAATGAATCCACATGGTCTTCAAAGCATCTCATACATCACATGGCCTGTGATTTTGTTGATTTATAACCTACCTCCATGGTTATGTAAGAAGCGTAAGTTTATGATGTTGTCTCTATTAATTTCTGGACCCAAACAACCGGAGAATGATATCGACGTATACTTAACTCCTTTAATTGATGATTTAAAAATTATGAGGGAGACAGGTGCAGAAGTTTATGATGGGTATAAGAAAGAATATTTCAATTTGAGGGCTATGTTGTTCAGCACAATTAATTATTTTCCACCATATGATAATTTATGAGGATATAGCATTAAAGGTCAGTGTGCATGTCCAATATGTGAAGAGATTACAAATTAGATGCGGTTGAAATATTGTAAGAAGAATGTATTTTTTGGACATCATAGATTTTTTCCTTATAGTCATTAGTATCGTGGGTGGAGAAATGCATTCAATGGAAAATCAGAGAAAGGTAAAGCTCCTTTAGCACCGACTGGATATTAAATACTTGAAAAAGTACAAGATTTGACCAATAAAGTTGGAAAACCTTTTGCGGGAGAGCTGGTCAAAACTGGGTGGAAGAAAAAGTCAATTTTCTTTGAATTACCATATTGGAAATCGCTGTATATAAGACGTTTCCTCGATATGATGCATATTGAAAAAAATGTATTTGATAGTGTTATTGGTACGTTACTCAATGTTCCAGGAAAGTCTAAAGATGACATCAATGCAAGATTGGGCTTGGTCGATATAGGAATAATAAATGAATTGGGTCTCATAAATAAAGGAAATCACACATATCTACCTCCAGCCGCTCATACTCTATCTAGAAAGGAAAAAAATTGTTTTATATAAATTTCTACACGAAGTTAATGTTCTAGAAGGATACTCTTCAAACATTAAAAATTTGGTTTATATGAAAGACCTCAAGTTAAAAGGTTTGAAGACCCATGATTGTCATATTCTAATGGAGCATTTGCTACCAATAGATAGACGTTCCATTTTACCTGAAAAAGTTCAACGAGCCTTAACTAGATTATATTTCTTCTTCAAGGAAATTTGTAGTAAAGTGATTGATCCTTAGAAATTATCGACATTACAGAGAGAAATTGTTGTTACTTTGTGTGAGCTTGAAATGTATTTCTCACCCTCGTTTTTGGATATAATGGTTCACCTTACTGTTCATCTCGTTAAGGAGACACAACTTTGTGAGCCAACTTATATGACATGAATGTATCCGATAGAACGATATATGAAAATATTAAAAGGGTGCATAAAAAGTAGAAGTCGACCAGAAGGTTGTATTGTTGAACGGTACATTGTCGAAGAAGTTGCTGAATTTTGTACTGAATATATGTCCAATGTTGAATCCATAGGGTTTCCCATGTCTCGTTATTTGGGAAGAATATCAGGAGAAGGGATAATTGGAAGGAGACTAATGACTATATCATGACAGAATGGGAGGAGACACAATTGTATGTTTTGCACAATGTTGATGAGGTTCAATCGTATGTTACGATACACATGGATCAATTATGTCGTTTGAACATAAATAGGAATCAAAATTGGATAACTCGAGAGCACAATTGAAGTTTTATAACATGGTTAAAAAATCACATAAAGTCAAAGTTTGATATAGACCCCGGATCAATTTCACAGAGATTGAGGTGGCTAGCAAATGGTCTGAGTTTACATGTCTTTTCGCGTAGTGTACAAGAGTTCAATTATCTAGGATCAAATCTCTACTCATTGCATTAGGTTTACCTTTATCCTCAATACCTTCTGTACATTGTGACAATCTACATATCTCAATAACAATTTAGTACATCACACTCGCATGAAGTACTCATATTATATATATATATTCAAAATTTATAGCTATGTAATCTACACTAATTGATATTTACTTATATTTTTAAATTTTATTTTTATGTTCACTGAAGTTGAATGATTTATTAAATAGTCTTAAAATTTTATAAAGATTTAGAAGATTGATCTACTCAATAAGAACTTTTGTTATAACGGTTGAATTACTAAAATTCATCATTTATATTGAGTTACTAAGCGGAATAATTCATAAAAAAAGTTACTCTTGCAGTTAACGGGTCCTCATCCTATATGTAAATATATGGGTGGAGATCTATTGACTCTAGGAGTAATTCTACAATGACTTACTTCACTTTATAAGTTAATATTAACGATGAATTACATTAATCCAACCATTAAATCAAAAATTCATATTGAGTAGATCAATTTCCCAAACGTTTATAAATTTTTAAAACTACTTGATAGTTAATTTAATAATTTCAAATGAACGCATGATGAATATAATTTTAAAAAGTATAAGTAATTATGGATGATTAGATTACATTGTTACGAATTTTGAATTTATATCAAATTTTGTTTGTTTGATCATTAGTATATTATGTCAATAATCAGTAGTTGAATTAGAGAAATTTATCGTTTATAATGAGTTATTAAACAGAATAACTTATCAAAAAGTTGTTCTTTTCAAGAGATCACCACCCCTATATATATAAACTCAAAGTTATCATTATTGTGGACGAAAATACTTAATAAAATTTGCACTACTTTCTTGACCATGCTTGGATACTTGATGACTTGCATCTTGTATTCTTAATATGTAAACTCTAAATGAATTTGTAGTAGAATGCTTGGTATTTATTGTGTAATTATCAAATGATAATGTTTTCCTATTTCACGGGTCTTGTTGATATATCAATAAAATGAGACTTGTATGAAGGAGATTAGTATCTTTTTTCTTTTAAAGTACGACTTGTATGATATGTAATGATTATCATTAGTTCTAGAGCCTTCTAGTTTAGTCTTTTTGGTTGGCATGTTATTCGATTAAATGATATTTGGAAAAGATAGTTCTAATGGCCAAGGCTATTGTTGGTGATGATCCAATTGTACAATTTTCTTATTGACTAATTGGTTTTAAATATTAGAGAGATCCAAATTGGTTTGCTCAATCTCAAAATACTTTATTTCATGTTTTAGTAGCTTGGTAGTACCTTTTATCTATTACAATTAATCTTTTTTACTAATTAATGGGAATTTTTTTGAAGAACTTATTCAAAGATCAATAACTTATTCCATAGGCGTTCCATAAAAAATTAACGAGTATGATGAAGATGTTATTGATAAAGTATATGGATCTTAGCACTCAAGTTAAGTGCGTGGTTTTGGTATAGGTGTTTGTCTCAGTTACGCTTTTGAAAAACATAGACATTTAATTAATTTTATCCAAGTTGGTAGCTCTAATCAAAAGAATGTTGAAGGCTTACAAAATCATGTATAAAGTTCGAGAGCAAAACTGATTGAATATGAAGAAAGCAAAGAACATATTTATTACACAAACCACTTAACAACTTACACAAACACAACATTAATTGACAGTTAATCTTCAAAACTTCTTTGCAACATAAATATGGTGATGAGTTATTTGTTTTATTGTTTCCTCTATCATAGTCATATTAGTTTAGAATATATGTAAGAGTGTTTACTTAAATGTTTTTTTTAAGTATTATAAATTGTTTTCTGTGCTAAGGATGAGAAATATTATAGTTGTTACTCTACCATTCGTGTTTGATTTTTGTTAGTAATTATTATTAATAAGTATTAACTATATATGATACATTTTCTTATATGTAGATTGTTTGTTTCCTAATTATGTATTGGTATGAAAGAGTTAAAATATTGTTGTTAAACTACCAAACTAGATTGTATTAAAGTAAAGTAATCTACTTGTATTTCTTTTCAAAAAAGAAAAACTACTGATTAGCTAAGCACGTGACAAACAATGTGCATAAAAATAAAACTACTCATTAGCCATGGTTAACTCATTAAGCTTAGATATGACTGTGCTAAAAAAGAGGCAAAATTTAATGGGTTTTAGCGGAAATGGATTCTCTACCTTTGGTGATAGGTGACTTTGGTGACTTTAGTGACTTTAGTGTATTTTGGAGTAAAATTGGTAATTAAAATTAAATATTAAAAATTATGTAGATGAGAGAGAATGATTGCAAAGGTCAAATAAAAAATTCACATAAATAGCAACTACAAAGCAAAAATCACATGGTCAGTAGATGCAATCGCACCTTCAAAAATGTGACCAGGAAGAACAATAATGCACATTCAAAAATGCGAGGGCGAGAAGAATAACGTGAGAATAAATAAGAAAATGCAGCTTCTAAAACAAACAACGGAGACAGTGAAAGTTATACCTTCATAATCGCATACCACTATGAAATCAAAATAATTTTTATCTTAGTCTCGTGGTTTCTCTAGATAAAATAACACTAGAGTTTATTTTTCCCTAAAATAAGGAAATAACTAAATTGTCTCGGTTTATTTTTCTTAAGGATTAAAATATATTTTTAATTTTTTTAGAAACTTCATTATGCCCTTCAAAATTTCTCAAAGACTAATTTAACTCAATTTAATTTTCTTAAGAATTAAAAAATATTTTTATTTTCTCAAGAACTAAACTGAGTATCTCAAATTTTTTTAGAGACCAAAATAAATCTTTCCTCCGTACAGAAAAAAAAAAAAAAAGATAAACATTTATATCAATAGTAATAAAACTTATAAATTATTGTAGTATGAGTAAAAATTTGAAAACAACAACGAAAAAGAAACCGACAGAGTGATTTTGAATGTTCTTAACAAAGGGCTATTATATTTTAAGTAAATGATAATGATCCTGAAGTGCCAGGAAAAAACTGAATTAACTCATCTAGAAGATCTGCCTGATCCTCCAAAAGTGCAGCAATCTATAAAGAGGTTCAATTAATATACATAAAAAATGACTTTCTAAATTAATTACTCTTACCAGAAAAGGAAAGGAGTCATATAAAAGAGCTTTAACGGAACACGATATTTTATCTCTTTTATTTATCGCCTTTGTATATTTATTTATATTTTTAAAGTTCAATTTAATATTAACTATTCTTTAGTGAATGATACTCTTAATTATTCATAATACAGAGAAAATGTGAAATGAAACATATATTCTCTTCATTCTATAATAATTATTGTATTTACAACTAATAATATTTATCTTAAAACAATTGTCGTTTTTGATATAACACTAGTAACTTTTTAGCATTTGTATTTTTTAATTAATATTATCTTCATCATTCTAAAGT
>JBBPBT010000623.1:6113514-6145132 GCA_037974875.1 Cicer bijugum
ATTGAGTTTAAAAAATTTTAAAATTATTAAACTGGTTTTTAAGTTAAATGTTTTAACTGGTTTTTGAATTAATTGGTTAACTGATTTGTTTTAAATATGTGATACAATTCATTAACTATTTAATTTTTTGATTTTTTTTAGTGCGATACAATCTGGTGCAATACAATTCAATTTGTTAATATGGTTCAATTAATCATATATTTTGCACACTTCTAAATTCAAGAAAAAAAAACTAAAATAAAAACTTACTCATGTTATGTAGATAATATGAAAACGAAGTGGTGTGTTTATTTTTCATTATATGCTTACAGTTTCTGTTACTTCAGATTTAGTTATTTACTAGTCCATATAAGAAGATGCCTCATTGTAATTTTTTCTTTTCTATTAGAAGTTAAGTTGATTCTTTTAATTTGTTATAAAAAAAAAAAATAGAAGTAGCTTATGATGTACAATGAATTTTTCTTTAAGCAATGTGTTTTAACTTTCAGGAAATGCTTCCTAATAAAGGACTTTGCAGCTCCTTTAACATATGATAATATGTCCTAAATTAATTTATTTCACAAAAGTTTTTTGATAGAATATTAATTTGTCCAAAAAGCAAAAGGTGTGGAATCAGAAACATGACGTGTGAAAGGAGTAAAGAACATATAGGAGTAAAGTACATAAGCCACATTAGTAGAATACTATATATTGATACGAGGAATTATACGTTTATTTATTAGCAGCAGTCGCATAGAACCTATCTTACACACGTTATAAAATATAATTACAGCTTCACAAACATGAAATCAAATAATGGTGACCAACAACTGAATGAAGCAGCTGAAGTAGGTAGCATAGATCTCCTCTACGAAGTAATTCAGGATGATCCATCCATTTTGGAGCGTAACGATTCCATAAAATTTGTCCAAACTCCTTTACATGTAGCTGCATCTAAGGGTCATATCGGGTTCGCCAATGAAATTATGAGATTGAAACCTTCATTTGCTTTGAAGCTAAATCATCATGGATGGAGCCCTATCCACCTTGCTATGCTAAACAATCAAAAGAGGATGGTGTGTCGCCTTGTGAACATCAATAAGGAGCTTGTTAGAGTTCAAGGAAGAGAAGGCTTAACTACTCTTCATTTAGCAAGTCAAATTGGTGATATTGATTATTTACATAAATTTCTCGTTACTTGTCCAGAATCAATTGAATGCTTGACTGCAAGGAATGAGACGGCACTACATATTGCTATTCAGAATGAACAGTTTGAGGCCCTTCAAATACTTGTTGACTGGCTCAGAACAAATAAGGAGACAGGTGCTACAAAGTTGCAAAATACAATACTAAACCAAGAGGATGATGAAGGAAACACTATTTTGCACATTTCAGCTCTAAGAAGTCAGCCACAGGTATATTTGTTGCAACATAATTCAAGCTCATATGTGCACGTAGGAAGCTGAATAAAAGTCATAGAAAATTAGTAACTTAGTTGGAAGACTTTGTCAAAAGTCTGTTGCTGATTTTTTGGCTATTAGTTAGGAGCAAATTTGTGATACCACTAACTTAGGATTCTTAGACGTGGTTAGTGGAGATTGTTAGTTAAGTTTCTTTTACTATTTAAACATTGTATTAGTCAGTATATTAATTATGAAAAAAATAAGTTCTTTTTCATTATTCTGTCATCTAGTTTTATTTTTTCTTCCTCTAAAATCCAACAATTTTGGTATCAGAGCAAACTAATTATCCGGGTTCATATCCAGGGAAGTGTTGAGTGAGAAGAGAGAGCACTCAAACACAAGGGGAAACACAGGTTAGAGAGTGAAAAGGTTGTTCATAATGCAGAACAACGGATCTGGAATCGCCACTTCACAATTGCCTATCTTTAAAGGCATAAATTATCATTTTTGGAGCTTGAAAATGCAAACATTATTCAAGTCTCAAGAACTGTGGGGTTTTGTTGAAGAAGGATTTGATGATGCTCAATCTCCAGAACCTGCTCAGCAATTGAGAGAGAAGAGAAAGAAAGATTCCAAGGCATTGTTTATGATACAACAGGCCTTGGATGATGAAATCTTTCCCAGAATTGCCTCAGCAACCACATCCAAGATGGCGTGGGATACTCTAAAGCAAGAGTATCTAGGTGACAAGAAGGTGATTACAGTGAGGTTGCAATCACTCAGGAGAGAGTTTGAAACAACTCTAATGACAGACAAAGAATCTGTCCAAGAATACTTGTCACGTGTATCCACTGTGGTACAACAAATGCGGTCAAATGGAGAAACAATGACCAATGAGCATGTGGTTGGAAAAGTTCTAAGAAGTCTCACAAGCAAATATGATCATGTTGTAGCGGCTATTGAAGAGTCAAAGGACATGGCAGATTACACCTTTGAAGAACTCATGGGATCCTTGCAAGCTCATGAGGAGAGGCTCAATAGAAATGGTGAGAAGAAGGAAGAGAAGGCATTCCATGTGAAAGGAGAATCCTCAAACAAGGAAAAGACATGGCAATTTAGTGGAAGAGGTAGAGGAAGAGCTGGCTCAAGAGGAAGGGGCCGTGGAAGAGGACAGAATAAGGAAGGAAAAGAGCAATCATATAAGGGTCCACTCAAATGTTATTATTGCAAGCAGCCAGGCCACAAAGAGGCTAGCTGTTGGAAGAAAGAGGCAGATGAACAAAAGGGTGATCAAAAATCCAATTTTGTGGAGCATGAACAAAAATTGTTCTTAGCACAAAGTGCAGCTAGCAATGATGCAGGAGGTGGCATGTGGTATGTTGACAGTGGATGCTCCAACCATATGTCAAGTGCCAAGTCTATGTTCAGAGAACTGAATGAATCTTTAAAGAGCAAGGTGAGGCTTGGAGATGGAAAGCAACTTGAAGTGGAAGGAAGAGGCACGATTGCGATCAAAACTGAGCAAGGAAACACTAAGCTCTTATATGATGTGCAGTATGTGCCAAATTTGGCTCACAATTTGTTGAGTGTGGGTCAATTACTCAATTCTGGATATTCAGTACTGTTTGAGAACGATTTTTGTTTGATCTGTGATAAGAAATCGAAAGAAGTTATAGTAAAGATTGTTATGGGGAGAAATAGAATGTTCCCTCTTGATTTATCTGACAATGTGAGCAAAGCACTGACAGTTAAAGGAGATGATGATGCCAAGCTGTGGCATTTGAGGTATGGTCATTTGAATGTGCAGGGACTGAAGCTTTTGAGTTCCAAAGGCATGGTGCAAGGGCTGCCTAAAATTGGTGAGCTTGAGTTGTGTGAAGGATGCTTATATGGAAAGCAGTTAAGAGGACAATTTCCTAGTGGTAGAGCTTGGAGAGCAAGTGAATGTTTGGAGCTGATGCATGCTGATCTCTGTGGACCAATGAAGACAACTTCTCTTGGTGGAAGTAAGTATTTCTTGCTCATAACCGATGACTACAGCAGAATGAGTTGGGTCTATTTTCTAAAGGCTAAGTCTGAAGCCTTCGAAAACTTCAAGATTTTTAAGGCTATGGTTGAGAAACAATCTGGTTTATGTGTGAAAGCCTTAAGAACAGATCGTGGTGGTGAATTTTTGTCAAATGAATTCATCATATTTTGTGATGAGCAAGGAATAAGAAGAGAATTGACTGCACCATACACTCCAGAGCAAAACGGAGTTGCTGAGAGAAAGAATAGGACAATTGTAGAGATGGAAAAAAGCATGCTCAAAGCTAGAGGTGTACCAAACAACTTCAGGTGTGAAGCTGTAGCTACTGCAGTGTACATCCTCAATGTCTCTCCTACAAAGGCGGTCATGAATATGACACCATTTGAAGTATGGAGAGGAAAAAAACCATTTGTAAGTCATTTAAGAATTTTCGGTTGTACAGCTTATGCTTTGGTTGATTTGAGATCTAAACTTGATGATAAATCTTTGAAATGTATATTTATTGGCTATGCTACTCAATCCAAGGCATATAGACTGTATAACCCTCTTACTGGCAAGATTATGGTCAGTAGGAATGTTGTGTTTAATGAGAACGCAGGCTGGAATTGGGAGCAAAGAGAAAGGGGTGACAATATTCAGCAAAAAATAGTAGGGTCTGATGGTTCAGGAGAGGACTTAATTATGCCAACAAATGATCAGCAGTCTCCAAGTCCTCCTACAACACCATCATCTTCAAATCACAGCTCATCACCTTCTTCAAGTACTTCATCATCAAGTTCATCAAATGATTCTGCACCAAGAAGATACATGACTCTTGCTGACTTGTATGCAAACTGTGACTTTGCACTAATGACAGCAGATCCAACCAGTTTTGATGAAGCTAAAGATGAAGTTGAATGGCAAGATGCAATGAAGGAGGAAATCAAGTCAATTCCGAAAAATGAGACTTGGAAATTGGTTGATCTTCCTGAAGGAAAGAATGTTATTGGACTTAAATGGGTATTCAGAACTAAGTTCAATACAGATGGGAGTATTCAGAAGCACAAAGCCAGGTTGGTGGCAAAAGGGTATGCACAGCAAGAAGGAATCGATTTTGAGGAGACATTCTCACCAGTGGCAAGATTTGAAACTGTAAGAGTGGTATTAGCTTTGGCTGCCCAATGGAAATTGGATGTGTTTCAGCTGGATGTAAAATCTGCATTTCTCAATGGAGACTTACAAGAAGAAGTTTTTGTTGAGCAACCACTCGACTTTGTAAAAAATGGTGAAGAAGGCAAGGTTTACAAGCTGCAAAAGGCACTTTATGGACTGAAACAAGCTCCAAGAGCCTGGTACACCAAGATTGACTCATTCTTTCTTCAAAATCAGTTTGAGAGAAGTGAGAATGAGCCAACTCTCTATGTGAAAAAGGAAGGTGAGAATGGATTCATTGTTGTCTGTCTTTATGTGGACGACATCATCTACTTTAGCTCCTCTCAGAAGCTGCTAAATGAGTTCAAAGCATCAATGATGGAGAAATTTGAGATGACAGACTTGGGACTGCTTTAGTATTTCTTGGGTCTAGAAGTAAAGCAAGGTGAAGATGGAATATTTCTATACCAAAGGAAGTATGCAGAGAATTTGCTGAAGAAATTTTCAATGGAAAAATGTGAAACTGTCAAAACTCCTATGAATCCTAATGAGAAGCTGCAGAAGGAGGATGGCACAGGAAAAGCTGATGAAAAGCTGTTCAGAAGTCTTGTAGGAGGTCTGAATTATCTCACTCACACGCGTCCTGACATTGCTCATAGTGTAAGTGTGGTATCCAGATACATGCACTCTCCAACAAAGCAACAACTAGGAGCAGCAAAAAGGATCCTGAAGTATGTTGCAGGATCAACTCGCTTTGGAATCTTGTATGAACATGTCAGTGAGTTCAAGTTAGTTAGCTACACAGACAGTGACTGGGCAGGTAGTTTGGATGATAGAAAAAGTACATCAGGATCAGTTTTCAGTTTAGGCTCAGGAGCTATAACTTGGAGCTCAAAGAAGCAGGATACTGTGGCTCTGTCATCATCTGAGGCAGAATATGTAGCTGCTGGTGCAGCAGCAAGACAAGCTGTTTGGCTTAGAAAATTGTTGAAAGATTTATGCTGTGAGCAGGAAGGAGCAACTGAGATTTGGTGTGATAACAGGTCTGCGATTGCTATGACAAAAAACCCAGCATTTCACGCAAGAACCAAGCATATTGAAGTTCAGCATCACTTCATAAGAAAGCTTGTGTAAGAGGAAACAGTCGCTCTAAGATTCTGCAGCACAAACGTTCAAAATGCAGATCTGTTTACCAAGGCTTTAGCTCAAGCCAAACATCAGTTCTTTATGGAGAAAATTGGTATGTATGAGTTTGAATTAAGGGGTGGTGTTGCAACATAATTCAAGCTCATATGTGCACGTAGGAAGCTGAATAAAAGTCATAGAAAAATAGTAACTTAGTTGGAAGACTTTGTCAAAAGTCTGTTGCTGATTTTTTGGCTATTAGTTAGGAGCAAATTTGTGATACCACTAACTTAGGATTCTTAGACGTGGTTAGTGGAGATTGTTAGTTAAGTTTCTTTTACTATTTAAACATTGTATTAGTCAGTATATTAATTATGAAAAAAATAAGTTCTCTTTCATTATTCTATCATCTAGTTTTGTTTTTTCTTCCTCTGAAATCCAACAATATTTATTTTGTTCTCCCCTCAAATTAAAAACTATCTGTAAAAGATTGTCATATTTCTTATTATTTTACTTGGTAGCACAGACAGTTCGATTGTTGGTAAAGACTGGAATAAATTTGAAGGCAAAGAACTTTGAGAACAAAACAACATTAGACATGGCAGCCAATGTTGAGATTAAGAGTATATTGTTAAGTGGTGGAGCAAAAAGTGGCTCACAACTCACTCCCATAAGTGTAGACGAACTAATTAATATCAAAGACGACAATATTGAATAAAATGTTCATAAATATACTTCGCCTTAGAAGAGATATATCAGATAACCAACGCGAAACTTGGATGATAGTTGCGACACTTGTTGCGACTGCCACTTATGAATCAGCACTGAGTCCCCCTGGTGGAATTTATCAGGCTAATGCTGTTGACAATAATGTGAACATCACTTCATCCAATTCTACTTTTTCTAACCCAGGAAATGTTGGGAAATCAGTTTTATCAAGAGATGATTTCTTACTGTTTTCATTCATGAATATGTATTCTTTTTTCTCATCAACTATAGCAATATTGATTTTGACCCCAGGTGGGAGAGTTGGTGTTCTAGTGCTTTTTCCAGTGGGTTGGTTTGTCCTTAGTTATATAAATTCTCTGGCTAGATTATCCCCTACACATTTCAATGAGATGATCGTTGAGATCTTTTCGTTTTCAATTATGTTTGTCGTGCTTAGCCTAATGTTTACACTGATGTGGAGAGATTATGGCATTATTAAGAAATGGTATAGATATCATAGTGAAAATAAAAACAATATTTCCACATTATTTCCACAAAGATGACACAACTGCTCATCAGATGATGCAACTCAAACCACTGCTGGCTCAATTCACGAACAACAATATTTCCACAATAATTTGTATTTTTCATTGTTACCTTTTTTGTTCTTCAATCTTAACAAATTGTGAATCACTATATTATATATTGTATTTTATTCCATCTATGTTATATATTATTGTTTAAAATGGGATTACTCAACATGATGTGTGAATGGTCTTTTTAGTAACACTTTTTTTTTAAGGGTAATGGGAAAAGCCCCGAGACTTTATAGGGCCTATTTTAAAAACTCTTTATAAAGAAAAAAAAAATCTTGTTTTGGTATTGTTATTTTAACACAATGTTCTAGAAAAGAGAAAATGAAGAGTAAATTTAATTTCAAATATATATTTTAAAAACTAGAAAAGTCAAACATTTTCATAATTATTTTGTTCTAATTTGAATATATAAATAAATGAAATAACAAAAAAAATAAAAGATTATAATTATGTTGTCAAGATTAAAAACTAATTGTAGTATCAACTAATATTTTTTTTTCTTTAAAGGATTACGCAAAGAAAAGAACTATATCCTCAATAATATAAGTTTTCTATCTACTCTAAATGGTGTTAAGTACATTGTATGAGTGTTTTTGAGCTACTAAATAAAGAAATGCATAAAAGTATACAAAACGCCGGGATAAAAATACATAAAAAAATTTTATTTTAGCATTATAACTGTTAGTATATTGTTATTATTTTTAGACAAGAAGGCATGCAAAAGCATCACAACGAAGAAAGTGATTTTAACTTAGAAGCATATGGTTGAGTTTGGGATTTCCTTAAATTTTGGCTGGCGAGCTTTGTATTAAAATTGAGGAGCTAACACCATGCATGTGTTTTTTGTAACACTACTAGAAATTTGATTTTTATTTGCGGATTGAAGTTAAATTTTCGCAGGAAATACATTACCTGCTGATTTACCTAGAGAACTATTTCCCAACATAAAATCTTTGTGAATAATTGTTTTATCAGAATTTTTAAATCTCCAGGTAACTTACCTGCATATATTTCTGCAAGAACAACAAATAAAATCCGCAGGTATCATTTGCTAAACTTAAGGCATTTCTTACAACTTTTCAAGCCGACATATATGCATAACCATTCCTGCATCAAAATTTTGAAAATATTAAATTCATGGTTCACACAAATCATTATATTGTAGTGTATTTTAATCTGTCTCATCTATTTAAAATAAATCAAGGAAGAAGGAATTATATGCATGAAAATAAACCAAATTACAAAAAAAAGTGCTTAGAAACATCAATACTAGAAAAATCCCAGTAATAGTTCAAAAGAATCCAAAATGGAAGATCTTATTCAATGTTTAAATCTACACATGACTAAAACTAAAACTCAAATAATCAAAAATAGTTTTCATCTTCTTTCTAACATTTTCTCTTATTTGTTTCCTCTTCTATTCCTCTATTTACTCTTTGCACCTTCAATTTTCTTTGCTTTCTTTGCAGCTGTAGCTTGTGAATAAAGAAAAATCCAAGTCATCAAGCGGGCAATGGCAAATCCAAGCCATTAAGCAGGCAATGGCAGTTTCAAGTCCCAAGTATAGCAATGGCAGATCCAAGTTCATTAATTGATAGCGATGGCATCTATCAATTATCATCAACTTCTCGTCACCATTAATTGCTGATTAATTTTTAGTTCATTTGTTAAATGATTAGTATCACAAGCTAGTTGAGATGAAAAGTTTTTTGACTCTGTAACAAGGCAAGAATGAAGAACTTATCAGTTATCTTTGTTCCACCACTAAAAGTATATGTTGAGATTAAAATAAACTATATATGCAGTTTGAGGATGAAAGACTATGTACATCACAATGACATCTTTCCATGTTATCTCGATACAGTCCGGCTTATTTTGTATTGGTACTGTATTGTGCATTCCATATAACTATAATTCTATAGTGCTTGAACAATATTGCATTAGGATTTTGAATATATTAATGTGTTTCAACATTACCTTGGCAGATTCATGAGCAAAGTAATCTTGCCAAACTTGATTATTCTCATCAATCTCTCTCAATTGAAAAGCATTCTTCTTATTCTTCTTCTGCCTGTTGCCAAAATGATAGTAACAAATTTGAATTGATTAGGGTAATTTGTTTTTCAATAGCTTTGTTTGATAAAAAAAGGTTATATATAAGATACTGATTAATAAGGGTAAGACAAACATAGAAATCATTTGCACAAATGTTAACATTCAACACCACTTCTGTTTCACCACATTTGAGGAGTTTTGCATGCTAAATTACTGAAAGAAACTCTTAGGTGAATGATGAAATCAAACATGAGACATACTAATTGACAGAAAGAAACAATGTGTTTGATCTGCCTTCTCTCACAGAAAACACCAATAAAAACTACTTGCATTACATACTAGTCGAGTAAACAATTTCCGTAACAGAGTTTAGGAACTGCCTCTGAATTGAAAAAAGGTTTTAGTTTGTCTTCAACGAAATCATCCCAAATGTCTGTGAAAAAATGAAGATTAGAAAGTTTATCAAAATATTAATTTATAATCTCATCGAATGAAATAAAAAGACATTCATTCACATTCTATAACACAGTAGCAAAACTAAGAGCTTGAGACAAGAAAAAATAGTACCTTAATTTTATCAACAGTCACCTCTACCTCAAAGCACGAAAAAAATACTTGTCTTGTAGACAAATAAATTGAATAAACTCTTCAGACGCCCTTTAAAAACTCAAATGGATATGTTTTTTGACCGGAGATAAGACTGCTGTATATCCATGTCCAGTATGTAGGAACTTCTATTTCTTGGACACATGTTGTCTTTGATATTATGAATTATATCTAATATATGTTATTCAAACGTGTTAGTCTAGACATGCATAGATGATTCTTCCACATGTAACTAGGCATTACAATTTTCAATTCAATTATGTTAAACTAACTTGTGTTAGATCTGCATGTCACAATATTCCTACAAAGTAAACTTTCAATTTGCAGCCACTCTTAGTTTAGACCAAAAGGCAACATTATTCTTACATTTAAGAATACCAATAATCACAGATTTAATTGACCCTTTGTTTGCTTTGCCCTCATCTATTTTAAGATTTTTTTTTCCGAACACTTAAATCTATTGTTAACTCCTTTTTACGTGAAAATATTCAAACATTAATCGGAGTTTGAACTCATTTTTGAAGGGGTGTGGGAAAACGGTGTTAACTCTTTTCTTTTTCAGATTTTGTAAGCAAACTTATCATGAGACTTGTTTGAGTGCTATGACAGGAAATAAAACACAATAGAAAAGGAATAATATGCTGCTACAAGCATTGAAAAAATAAAAAACAGGAAATAAGTTGATTGTATGCTCAAGGAAACTACGGTCTTCCTCAAGTGCTTGTAACCTTTCAATAAAATCTGAAACTAAACTTCCCTTAGTAGCTAAATCATTATTTCCACGTAGAACAGGGGAGCCATGTCCATAGTATTCAAGTTCACCATTTTGCTTGCAAACAGGAGGTTTCTCGGATGAGGGATCATCAATCGTGGCATCTTTTAATTAAAACGAAGAAACAGAATAAATTAAAGATTATTTTAATGATTCAAATAGTTATTTGACGACTTTTGTATTTTAGAAAAGATCATTTTATAAGAAAAAAAAATAAGATTTACATTTTTTTTTTTAAATATTCAATATACACAATTATAATTTATTTCATTTACACTTTTGGTAAATAATATTTAGCTATTATAAATATATAAATTATAGGAATTAATTTTTTTCTAAAAAATTCAATTAACTATTAATTTAAATATCAAATATACCGGTATATATTGAATTGATCTACATAAGATAAAAATATAGATGGGGTACAAGAGAAAATTTCAATAATTAATCTTTAAGTTAAATTAGTCTTTTAGTCCTTCAACTAATTCTTTTATTTCACTTTAATCTTCTAATTAATTTTGTTATGTTTTGGTCCCTAAAATATTCTTTCGTTCATCAAATTAGTCATTTTTGTAAATATTTTACTAAAAAACGTTAATTTTTGTTGTCTCATTCTTTTTCAAACTCATAAACCAAGATTTTTATGATATTCTTTAACCTAAAAATAGTGGTTTTGTTCCTCTTTTCATTCATCCAAAACACGTACTCTGCATATTACCACTTTTCATGAGACTGTGAGAAAAAAAAAAGATTAAATATTTAAATGATATGCAGCTCCAATTGTCACATTTTAATTCATTCACAGGTCTTTAATTGCAGCTTACTATTTTCTGGTTCTTAACAGCAATAATAAAGCCAACAATGTGCATGCAAAGCTTGTGGCTAATTATGTCCAGAGTGAGAACACTAATAAATACATATCAAGAACAAAATGGATGGATTTCAGTGACATCATTGAAAAAAAAAAGTCAAGTTAAATTCTCTAAAAAGATCTAGATAGTGTTTGTTTATCGGCATGACATTATCAACATTTTACAATTTGATGGTACACATAAACCATTTAAACATAGTGATGATGTTGTTTTAAAGTAGTATAAGAAGATTATAACAATAGTAAATAATAGTATCACAAGATTTATCAAAAGTGCACCATCTTCCAATATATTTGATTCCTTAAATTGTCCAATTCAAAACAAGAAAAATCAATTAAAAAAAATCTTTAACCATTTTCAAATGTTGAAATAAGGGTTCCTACAATAAGGAAATAAAACTCTAAAACCCAAACATGGATACAACGAGACATATATCACAAATCCTAATAAATCAAACATGAATATTTGTTACAATACCACTTGATGGTGATTATAAGGGTGATAGTTATTCTACATACCAAAAACCGTAAGACATATCTCCACCCTCCTGAATCCCAAAAAGGTTTAAGTTGCAATCACTTCCATCTTCGACGACTTACTTGATGTGGAATATTTTACCACATCCTTGGTCATTTCAAGAAATTAAAAGCAAATAAATAAAGTGTGCACAAATGCTTTTTATGTGGTACAAATCATGTGCTAACACAAGCATACTCAATTTTAAAATATATCTACAATTCTACTCACTTAATTTTCTAGGCGATTCAACTTCAAAATTTGTGCTAACTGATATGGTTTAAAGGTGGTGCTATAACAAAATTCAATAACAAAACTTGTAGGTACAATGATATAATCATCCATCATCCATTAGTTACATAACTGAAGTAAATTTAACTATTGAATAAAGACCTTTTATACATTGCCTTTGTTCAGCTATGAGATTGTTCTCTCATCCATCACCTAACACTATTTTTGCCACACCTCATAAATGGTCTCTAAAATATGAATGGGAACAAAAAAAACTATTGTACTGCATATAAAAACCAAAACAAAGAGCAAAATAAAATTTCATCAAAACAAGACATGATTTTTCTCATATACTTCATAATAAATCTAATTTGGGTTTTGTTTTTATTATGGACATAATTTATGTTTCACATGAACAACTTCTAACTAATGTTGTTAGAGATTGTGATGTGGCACATAGTCTTTGGGAAAATATTATTACTATGGAGAGTGAGCAGTGAAGTTCCCTTTTAACTTCAGACTTCCTTAATGAATTGGCTTTAATCTCACAGTAACTGATGTTGGCTCGATCATAGGCCATTGACCTCTGGTGTTTGGGATCATGGTAAGTATAATGTGGATGGATAAGAACCTAGTAGTTTACTCAAGAACACCACTTGATCGTGAGAAAATGTACAATCTTTTAATAGCAAACTTTTCTTCATTCATCAACATCTTTACCTTTGTTCTTCTTCCTTTTTAGAGGATTGTAAGAGGGAGATTAATGTTAAATGGTATCCTCCAAATGGAGCAAAAAAAATAAAAACAATTTTTTAACAACGGTTTTGGAGCTTCTAAAGTACATTCATTAACCAAAGAGTTTTGGTACATTTTTTTCTCTCTAAATCAATAAATTAAGGATAATTTTAATGAATCAAATAGTTATTTGTTAACTTATGTATTTTAGAAAAGATCATTTCATATGAAAAAATAAATTGATTTTGTTGTTTATAAGTATTATACTAATTGTTTTACATTTTATGGTAAAAATATTCAATATTCACAATTATGATTTATTTCACTTACACTTTTGGTAAATAATATTTAACTATTATAATTATATAAATAATAGGAATTAATTTTTTCTTAAAAAATTTAATTAACTATTCATTTAAATATCAAATGTATCGATACATGTCAAATTGATTAATTTACTGAAGAAATTCTCTTTCAAATTATTGTCATCGCTAAATTAATCCATTTACAATAAAAATATAGATGGGGTCTAAAGTGTCAAAATTTTCGTGTATGTTAAAAACACTTCCAACTAAGGTAAATGGTTGTCCTGCCAAGATTGTTATTAAGTTGGATAAAGATAAATTGTGATACATTACAAAATTTAAACCTGATCATACTCACGAGATGAGTCCTACAAAGGCAAAGTTGTTCAAAACTAATAAGAAAATGAATTTGCATGTAAAGAGAACGATACAAATCAATGAGGATGCAGGAGTGAGGATCAACAAGACATTTCAATCTCTTGTTAAAGATGCAGGAGAACATGAAAACGTATAATTTTGTGAAAGAGATGTGAGGAATTATGTTAACAAGGAACAACGTGCAATAGGAAAAGAAAGTGATGGAAATGCCTTGATAAGCTATTTCTGCCAAATGAGGGAACAAAATTCAAATTTCTTCTATAACATAGATTTGGATGATGATTTTCACGTAAGGAATGTGTTTTGGGCTGACGCAAGAAGTAGAGTTGCTTATGAATACTTTGGAGATGTTGTGACTTTTGACACAACATATTTGACTAATAAGTACAACATGCCTTTTGTTGTGTTTGTTGGTGTGAATCACCATGGTCAATCAACATCACTTGGATGTGGACTATTGTCAGGTGAAGATACAGATTCATTTGTACGGCTTTTCAAATCATGGTTTCGTTGTATGCTAGGAAAGGTCCATCTGGGTATTGTGATTGACCAATGCAAGACTGTGAAAAATGCCATTGAATTAGTCTTTCCTACAGCTCGAAATAGGTAGTGTTTATGGTATATAATAAAAAAATTCTTCAAAAGCTCGGTCAATATAGTGAATGTAAAAAGATTAAGTTTGCATTGAAAGAAGCGATTTATGACATAGTCACAAAAGAGGCATTTAAAGAAAAATGGTGGTCTTTCATCGAAAAATTTGAGCTTCAACAAAATGATTAGTTGAATGGATTGTATAACGAACTTCATAGATGGACACCAACCTTGCTAAGGAAATATTTTTGGACTGGTATGTCTACTACATAGCGAAGTGAGAGTATACATTTTTTCTTTGATGGTTATATCAATTCAACAACATGTTTAAATCAATTTGTAAAACAATATGACAATGCTCTCATAAGTCAAGCAGAAAAAGAATTTGAAGCATATTTTAATTTGATGGATACTACAATTGCTTGTCAACTATGAATGTTCGTTGTTTGAGTTTAGAGGTATTTTGTGTCACCATGTGTTATCTGTGTGTACTCAAGAGAGGGTTAAAAATGTGCCAGAGAAGTATATCTTAACAAGGTGGAGGAAAAATATTAAAAGGAAATGTTCATATATTAAGAGCAGTTATGGTGTGAAAGAATTGAAGCCACAAATGGACTGATTTGACAAATTGTGCAAGCATTTCTATGAAGTTGTTGAAGTAGCTGCAGAGTCTGAAGATGTGACTAAGGGACTCCATGAAATATTACATCATGGATACTACAATTAACAAGGTTAAAAGAAGTTCAGTTGTAGTGTTTGAAGGTGGAAATGATTTGCCAATAAATTTAAAATCATTTGAAGATAACTAAAGATTAGTTCAATTCAAAATTTGAATTTTCTTAAATAATTCATCAAAAATACATTCAAAATTTTCAAAATCATTTGAAGGTAGGTTACTTTTGTATGTTGTTACTTAACTTCAAATTTGAATTTTTATATATAATTCATCTGAACTACATAACTTCAGCAATTTTTACACAACTTAACCAACCAAATCTAAATCTTTACCTCCATGCTTCTAGAAAGACTTAACTGGCCTCAAGAGAAGTTATGACAACTTAACAGAAAGTTCATAAAAGCATAAAGAAGGAAACTCAAAATTTCGTACATTTTTGTTCATACATATTTGTTCATAAAAGAAAGAAATAAATAAAATTTATTCATATTTGTTCGTAAAAGCATAAAGAAGGAAAAATACATGCAAAAAGTGTAGTTCAAACACCACCAACTATATCGCTATGGAGAACCTCCCACAAACTCAAAATATGCCCATAACACACTTATTTTTTTTCTTCTTCTTTTCATTCGGATTCACAAACGGACTTTGAATGACTACACTTTTAACTCGCTTCCTTGGTTTATCTTTTATTCTCGTAATTATGTTTGACGTTACTTTTTCTGAACTGTTCACGTTAGGCTCACATGCAACTTCATCCACAACATTCTCAAAAGGGGTATTAACTCCCACCTTACTTGTTGACAAATAGTATGTTATTACCAAAATGATTAAAGAAAATTATTAAAATGACTAAAGTGTCCCTTAAATATGTATAAGTCCTTAAATATGTATACGAATACAGTATATGTGTTTGTATTTATGTTTAAAGTTGTGTTTAAATAACATTTCTCTAATACTTATGACAACAATACTTAGGGTGCATGACTAATTTTTTACAGTTACTTTAGTCAATATGCTCCTAAGTTAAACTGACTTTGATGTGTGATGCTTTTAGTAATAACAATATCAATATCCTCACTAATTAACTAACACCTGCAACACTAAAATAAGTTTTTTATTTTTATTTTTTTATCCCCACGTTTAGTTTATTTTTATGCATTTTTTAGCTTAGTAGTTCAAAAACACTCCTACACTATTTAGAATCACTACGCTAAAAATGACATTTTATAGCGCCCCTTTTATAGCGCTTATTTAATACAAGCGTTGTTGTAAAAAACTTGCGATTTCACATAATTAAATGATCTATTAGAGCACTTTTATACAAGCGATGTAAGAGACTTTCACTTTCACATAATTAAAGGACCTATTAGAGCGTTTATTATACAAGCGCTGTAAAATCGTTCACTTTAAATAAAAATTATTTACTTTAAATAAATAAAAATAAATTTAAAACAAATTTATGAACCCTCATCTTCTCTACCCTGCGTACCCTCCTTTCCTCTAGTGTTCGTCCATCTACTGCTCCTCTTTTAAAAAAAAATTGGCTATGTTGTCTCAGGTACTGTATTTATTAATTTCTTGTTGTCACTAAAACTAATAAATTGTTATATAACAAATTGTCGCGTTCGGTTTGTTCGCGAAAAAGGAGTCGCCACCAAATAAATAAATAATTTTTGAACAAAAAATTTGGATTCGAGAGTCGATTATGAATAGCGAAGTATTACCGTCCTACAACGTTCGTTAAAATGGTTACCTTATAATTAATTATATAGAAACTATTTATTTATTTATTTTTACCCCATAAAGAATAATAATAAAAAAAGAAATTAAATTATTTATATTAATAAAAGAAGAAAAAATATTTTTTAATTAATTTAGTTCGACAAGGGAAAAACATTGCTCCTACGTATTCCCATGTGTAATAGGGAAATTAAAACACCCGTAGTTTTTGGGTAGAAAATATTTATGTGTTGGCCGATTTTAATATTATTTTTATTTATATATGTATCAAAAACTAAAAATAAAAATGTAATAATAATAATAATGATACAAAATCATACAAAATCAATTATTTTTTGAAATTTGTTGATCTATTATGTTTTGAAATCAGACTTGGACCTTGGTTTCCATTTTCCAATATTAGATATGTGTACTATATATTAGTATAATTTTATCAGTAGCTTATTATTTGTGTAATTGCATTTATATAGGTCATATAAAATGGACCGGAAATAGATGTCTGCCAATCGATTGTCAAAAGAGTATAAAAATGGAGTGAAGGAGTTTGTTGAGTTTGCAGTGAAGAATACAAAAGATCCAAATAGAGTCGTTTGCCATTATTTAAAATGTTGTTTTGGAAAACGCGTTAAAGAAGATGAATTGGAAGGACATTTAGTATGATATGAAATTGATTAAAGCTATACATGTTGGATAAGACATGGTGAGAAAGAAAAAGAAAACGTTAATTTTGAGAATGGTTCGACATATGCTTCAACTGATTTCGACACATATACATATATATGAGTCGGACCGAGTTGAGGAGATTGCGAAAGCAGTTGAAGAAGATCTTCGGGATTGTCCTAAAATGTTTGAGAATTTGATGAGTGATGCAGAGAAACCATTATATAATGGTTGTACTAAATTCACAAGACTGTTAGCGATATTAAGGTTGTAAAAAATTAAAAGCAAGTAATGGATGGTCTGATAAAAACTTCATAGAATTACTCTTAAAAGATATGTTGCCAGATGATACTGAACTTCCCAGTCGAACCTACGAGGCTAAACGAATTTTGTGCTCTATTGGCATGAGTTACGAAAGGATTCATGTGTGTCCTAACGATTGCATTTTGTTTCGAAACAAACATGAATTACTAAAGGCGTGTCCGAAATGCAATGTCTCTCGATATAAGAAGAAAGAATCTACTCCAGCAAAAGTCGTGTGGTATTTTCCTATAATACCAAGATTTAGGCGCATTGACATGGCATGCAAATTAAAGAATTAGAGATGGAAAGTTTCGAAACCCTGCAGATTCTCCACAATGGGAAAAAATTGATCACGAGTATCCTAAATTCGGGATAGAGTCAATAAATTTACGACTTGCACTTTATACTGATAGAATGAATCCACATGGTCTTCAAAGCATATCACACAACATGTGGCTTGTGATTTTGTTGATTTATAACCTACCTCCATGGTTATGTATGAAAGCGTAAGTTTATGATGTTGTCTCTGTTAATTTTTGGACCCAAACAACCGAGGAATGATATCGACGTATACTTGACTCCTTTAATTGAAGATTTAAAAAATATGTTGAAGACAGGTGTGGAAGTTTATGATGGGTATAAGAAATAATGTTTAATTTGAGGGCTATGTTGTTCGGCACAATTAATGATTTTCCCGCATATGGTAATTTATCAGGATATAGCATTAAAGGTCAGTGTGCATGTCCTATATGTGAAGAAAGTGCAAATTGGATGTGGTTGAAACTGTGTAAGAAGAATGTATTTCTTGGAGATCATAGATTTTTACCTTATAGTCATCAATATCATGGGTGGAGAAATGAATTCAATGGAAAATCAGAGAAAGATAAAGCTCCTTTAGCACCGACTGGATATCAAATATTTGAAAAGTACACGGTTTGACCAATAAATTTGGCAATCCTTTTGCCGGAGAGCTGGTCAAAACTGGGTGGAAGAAAAAGACAATTTTCTTTGAATTGTCATATTGGAAGTAATTGTATATAAGACATTTCCTCGATGTGATGCATATTGAAAAAAATGTATTTGATAGTGTTATTGGTACGTTACTCAATGTTCCAGGAATGTCTAAAGATGACATCAATGCAAGATTGGACTTGGTCGATATGGGAATAAGAAATGAATTAGATCCTGTAAAGAATGGAAATCGCATGTATCTACCTCCAGCCACTCATACTCTATCTAGAAAGGAAAAAAAAATTTTATGTAAATTTCTTTACGAAGTTAAAGTTCCAGAAAGATACTCTTCAAACATTAAAAATTTAGTTTGTATGAAAGACCTTAAGTTAAAAGGTTTGAAAACCCATGATTGTCATATTCTAATGGAGCATTTGCTTCCAATAGGTATACGTTCCATTTTATCCCAAAAAGTTCGACGAGCCATAACTAGATTATGTTTCTTCTTCAGGGAAATTTGTAGTAAAGTGATCAATCCTCAGAAATTACTGACATTGCAGAGGGAAATTGTTGTTACTTTGTGTGAGCTTGAAATGTATTTTTCACCCTCGTTTACAGCGTTTGTCAAAAAATCGTTTTAAAAGCTATGTAACATAAGGAGGTGGGAGCGCTATATTTTACAGCGCTTTTTTGAAAAAGCGTTGTAAAAATAGTACAACAAGCAACACATTTTTAGAAGGGATTTACAATGCTTTTTTGAAAAACCGTTGTAAAACTAATACAACAAACAACACGTTTTTAGAAGGAATTAACAACAATTTTTATTTTAAAGAGTGTTATTGTATATTTTAAAGTACTAGATACTACAACGCTTAATTTTTTGAAAAAACACTGTAAATGACTTAAAAAAGCGTTGTAAAATACTATTTTTAGCGTGGTAAATAGTTACAAAACCTATAACTCAGATATATAGTTTTTTTCATGTGTAATCGTTTGAAAAAAAATAATAGTATTAATTAATACTTCAACTAATTTTTAATTTTGACAACAGAATTAAAAGCTTATTTTTGGTTTCTTATTTCATTTATTTATATATTAAAATGAGAATATATAGAATAATTATGAAAACTGAAATATGTTATGAAAAAGTTGAATATTTTTCTAGTTTTTAAAATATATATTTGAAATAAATTTACTGTTCACTTTCTCTTTTCTAAAACAATGTTATAGAATTACCAAACAAGATTGTTTGTCTTTTTTACTTATAAAGAGTTTTTAAAATTAAATTATAAAATGGAAAAATTTAAAAATATAAATTCATTCAAATAGGCGCTAAAGTCTAGGGGCTTTTCCCATTATCCTTAACAGAAAAGAAGTTATTCGAAAGACCATTCACGCATCATGTTGAGTATAACCTGATGTTAAATAATAATAATAATAATAATAATAATAATAATAATAATAAATACACATAGATGGAATAAAATACAATATATAATATAGTGATTAACAATTTGGTAAGATTGAACAACAAAAAAGTTAAGAATGAAAAATACAAATTATTTGTGGAAATATTGTTGTGGGTGTTTCTACTTTTGCAACAATGCTTTACCAATGGATTGAAGTCTCGAGTACAGTCTACACACTACGACATTCACGATGATTAGGCCACCAAACTGAATTGAACCCCAAATGATAAAATCAATATTCTGATTGAAAGGTTTAGGGGATATTGTCTC
This sequence comes from Cicer bijugum, assembly GCA_037974875.1. Lineage (NCBI taxonomy): Eukaryota > Viridiplantae > Streptophyta > Magnoliopsida > Fabales > Fabaceae > Cicer > Cicer bijugum. The sequence goes on from JBBPBT010000623.1 coordinate 6,133,619, forward strand.
CATAGAAATTATATAACTAAGGGCAAAGCAATCCACTAGAAAGAACACTAGAAAACCAAATCTCTCACCTGGGGTCAAAATCAATATTGTTAAACTTGATACGAAAAAAGAAAGCGTATTCGTCATCGAAAACGTTAAGAAATCATCTCTTGACATAACCGATTTCCCAACAATTCCTTGGTTAGAAAAAGTAGAATTGGAGGAAGTGATTTTCACATTATTATTGTCACCAGCATCAGCCTGATAAATTCCACCAGGGGGACTCAGTGCTGATTGATATGTGGCAGTCGCAACAAGTGTCGCAACTAACAGAAAAGTGTCTCGTTGCTTATCTGATATATCTCTTCTAAAACGAATTAAATAAATTAACATTTTATCCATAATTGACGACATTGATATTAGTTCTTGTGCACGTATGGGAGCAACAGTGACTTGTGAGCCCAATTTTGCTCCAGCACTTGACAATATATTCTTAATCCCTTCATTGGTTGCCATGTCTAATGTTGTTTTGCTGTCCAAGTTCTTTGCCTTCAAATTTATCCCAGTCTTTACCAACAATCCAACTGTCTGTGCTACCAAGTAAAATAATAAGAAATATGACAATCATTTACAAATAGTTTTTAATTTGAGGGGCGAACACAATAATTATACTAAGGAAATATGTGATTTCAATAATATCATAAAGGTTACCTGTGGATCACCAATTTGAGCTGAAATGTGCAAAATAGTATTTCCATTCTCATCCTTTTGGTTAAGTATTTTATTTTGCAACTTTGTAGCACCGCACTCTGTATTTGTTCTGAGCCAGCCAACAAGTAATTGAAGGGCCTCAAACTTTTTATGCTGAATAGCAATATGTAGCGCAGTCTCATTCCTCGCAGTCAAGCATTCAATTGATTCTGGACAAGCAGAAAGAAACTTAGCTAAAAATTCAATATCACCACTTTCACTTGCTGAATGAAGAGGAGTTAAGCCTTCTTTTCCTTTAACTCTAACAAGGTCCTTCTGCATGTCAACAAAACACAACACCATCCACCTTCGGCTTTGTTGCATAGCAAGGTGGATAGGGCTATATCCTTGTTGATTTAGCTTACAAGCAAATGAAGGTTTCAACATCATAATTTCATTAGCGAACTGGATATGACCCTTAGATGCAGCGATATGTAAAGGAGTTTCGACAAACTGTTTCGAATCGATACGCTCCAAAATGGATGGATCATCCTGAATTACTTTGTAGAGGAGTTCTATGTTACCTTCTTCAGCTGCTTTTCTCAGTTGTTGGTGATCAACATTATTTGATATCATGTTTGTGAAGCTGTAATTATATTTTATAACGTGTGCAAGATAGGTTCTGTGCGACTGTTGCTAATAAATAAACATATATTCCTCGTATATCAATATATAGTTTTCTACTTATATGGTTTCAATGTTCTTTACTCCTTTACTCCTCTATGTTAACTTTACTCCTTTTACACGTCATGTTTCTGATTCCGCACTTGTTGTTCTTTTGACATATTATTCTATCAAAAAACTTTTGTGAAATAAATACTTGTTTATTAGGACATTTTAGCATGTGTTAAAGTAGCTGATCCTTTATTAGGAAGCATTTCCTTCAAGTTACAACACATATGGTTTAAACAAAAACTCATTCTACATCCTAAGCTACTTCTATTTTTTTTGAGAAACAAATTAAAAGAATCAACTTAACTTCTAATAGAAAATAAAAATATATGATTAATTGGACCATATAAACAAATTGAATTGTAGTGCACCAGATTGTATCACACTAAAAAAAATCAAACAAATTAAATGATCTATGAATTGCATCACATATTTAAAACAAATTAATTAACCAATTAATATTTCAAAAATCAATTTAACAATTTTAAAACTGAATTAAAAAAAATTTCCAAAAAAATATAGAAACGTTGTTTGTTCACAAAAATAAAATAAAATTAAAATTATTTTTTTCAAAAAAAACCTTTTGAGAAAAAAATCTCACATTTTTTTTAAAGTTTCGATATTTTATTTTCAACAAATAATTGAAATCTTTTTTGTGAAAATTTTTTTTATTGAAAAAATTTTATTCAACACCTAAATTTATTTCAGTCTTGTAACTGATGGATGATTATATCATTGTACCTACAAGTTTTGTTATTGAATTTGTTATAGCACACCTTTAAACCATATCATTTAGCACAAATTTTGAAGTTGAATTTCCTAGAAAATCAAGTGAAAAAAAGTGTAGAAATATATTAAAATTGAGTATGTATGTGTTAGCACATAATTCGTACAACATAAAAAATATTTTTGCACACTTTATTTATTTGCTTTTAATTTCCTCAAATGACCAAGGATGTGGTAAAATCTTCCACATCAAGTATGTCTTCGAAGTAGGAAGTGATTGCAACATAAACTTTATTGGGATTTAGGTGGGTGGAGATATGCCTTAAGATTTTTGGTATTTGGAGTAACTATCACCCTTAAAATCCAAAACAAGTGGCATTATAACAAATATTCATGTTTGATTTGTTATGATTTGCAATATGAGTCGGTTGTATCCATGTTTTGGTATCAGGTTTTCATCTCCTTATTGTAGGAAGCCTTATCTTAACATTTGAGAATGGTTAAAGATATTTGGTAATTGGTTTTTCTTTTTTTGAATTGGACAATTTAAGGAATCAAATGTAGTGGAAGATGGTATTCTTCAAACGAATCTTGTGATACTCTTATTTACTATTGTTGTAATCTTCTGATATTACTTTGATACCACACAATCAATATGTTTAAATGGTTTGTATGTACCATCAAATTGCAAAATGTCAATAATGTCATGCTGCTAAATAATCATTTTCCATATCTTTTTAGAGAATTTAACTTGACATTTTTTTTTAATGATTTCACTTCAATTCATCCAGTTTGTTCTTCATATGTATTTATTAGTGTTCTCACTGTGGACAAAATTAGTCACAAGTTTTGCATGCACATTGTCCATGATCAACCAGACCCTTCTTAATAACATTTGTATAATAATTGCAACTCTTAGGCCTCTTTTTTGCGGTCATGATGATTTCTCTATATTGAAATAAATCATACTTCTTTTGATCAAACTTAGTCTTTGTCAAGAGAGAATCATACTTCTTTTGATCAAACCCCTAATTTTAACTTGGTGTGGAAGTGAAATAAATCATAATTGTGGTATCTTATCCTCTTTTATCTCACCCCAAGACCACCATATTTTTTTATATATCTCTTATATGACTTCAACAATTGTCTTTGTAGATGATATAAAAGGAAGATATCTTTAAAGTTACTTGCAAATTAAATATAAAAAAATAAAAAATAATCTAAAATGCAATAATTAACAAAAAATGAAATAATTAACACGCATAATTTAAAATAGTTTACATACCGATCTTCTTCTCGAATAATGACTATTTGGTAGTAGCAATCAACATATATGGGTTCCATTATTTCGTCTATGGTATATAGTTCTATTGGACGTTAGGATGTAGGGGAATAGTTATGCCACTAGTACCAGTTGTTGGCATAGGCATGAGAGATGAGTTGTTAACAACACATAATTTAACAACTTTTTTCTTACCACATGATGTTTTGGATATTCCTCGTATTTCAGTTGTTCTCGATCCTCTTACTCCTAACACTTAGGCCATGTTTATTATATATATCTATATATATATTTATATATATATATATATATATATATATATATATCTTTAGCAGGTATCTAGAACAATAATCATCAGGTATCTTTAACACCTTAATCCAAAGATAAACATATTTGACTTCTTCAGCAGATAAAGTGTAATTCTATATAATGATGTAAGTTATGACAAATATTATGAATTCAAATTGACACTTGTTGAGTTAGATAATCGCATAAGTATGAGATATGTGTTGTAGATTTGGAGTAAGAACTATTTTATCATCATATAGGGAGGGTCTGACTAACCTAGTGTTTCGAGGAAGTTCAACTGAATGAGTCTGATCGTGGAGGGCTACAGTCGAATTATAAGGTAAGACTGATAAACCTTGGAGGTATCTCTCACTACGCCAAAAATGAGATTTAACAGCGCTCCTTTTACAGCGCTTGCTAAACACAAGCGCTGTTGTAAATATATTTTAAAAATAATGGAACCTTTTACAACGCTTTATTTGACAAGCGCTGTAAAACAAGCGTTGTTGTAGGTCATATAATGTTTGCGCATAACGTTATAAGGCTTTTACAGCGCTTATCAAAAAAACGCTGTAAAATGAAGCGCTTTCGCGTATTATTTTACAGCGCTCTTTTCACAAGCGCTGTAAAATACAACCACTTTCAAATAATTGAACTACCTATTACAGCGTTTTTTTCACAAGCGTTGTAACATACATACCAACATATTTGAATTGAGTGTTTTATACTAATATCGCATCATATTTGAATTGAGTGTTACATACATACCAGCATATTTGGATCCTAGTTATAACATCTCACAATTTGCTACTGGTGTCTCTTTTGCTTCTGCTGCTACTGGTTATGATAATGCCACTTATATAATGTAAATTAAGTACCATCAAAAGGAACATATATATTGCATAATCGATTGGCACATCGACTTTAACTAAATATTTGAGTTACTGGGACAAGTCAAGTCGATTGGAATAAATGTCTGAGTTACAGTAATCTAATATTGAACCCAAATAAAACAAACATAGAAATAACATACTGAGGCCTTTTACAGCGCTTTTCTTAAAAAGCGCTGTAAAAAGCCCTTTTAAAAATAAAATAAAGAGACATTTTACAGCGCTTACATTAAAAAGCGTTGTAAAAGACTCTTGTAAAAGACCCTTTTAAAAGCGCTTACATTTACGATGTTCACTAAATTCATATTCGAACCGAGGCCTTCCGAGTGTGAATTCTAAGTCATAAAACTATTCAAAAAATATACTTCTTTGTGTTATTTTTATAAGAGACTGTTAGATTAAAATTTAGTAAATCAAATATATTATTTTTTTGGTAATCTTATTTTTGGCAATCTTATTTTTGGTAAATGAAACTTGAACCTAACCAAATAGTGCAAAGATCAACTTTAATGTAACTTTAATGTATTCAACAATAATTTTTATATTCTAAAAAAAATTAATAATATTAATTAAAGTTATATTTTAAAGAATAAAATAAATGTACCTAATAAAGTAAAAAAAAAAGGTTATATTTGGTGACAAATTATTTTGTCATGAGACAATAGAAGTATTGTTTCTATAGGTGTCTGATGAAGAGACCTTTTACAGCGTTTATTGGGAAAAGCGCTGTAAAAGACCCTTTTAAAAAATTAAGTAAGGACGCCTTTTAGAGCGCTTTTTTAACAAGCATTGTAAAAGGCTTTAAAAATAACATTCATCAGACACCTAACAGGACCTTATCTAACAGGATTTTCTTCAAACACCTTGTACGCATCATGGAAATCCCCAAAAACACATTGTTAACAAAAACATCAGACTCAAATCCATTTTTCGCAACATGGCAATGAACCTGAATACCAAGTTTCGATTTAAGAAGGAAAGGGAATGTAAAGAGATAAAAAGGGTGTTGAACCTGAAGACTAAGTTTCGATTTAAGAATGAAAGGGAATGTAAAGAGATAAAAAGGGTGTTGAGGTGGAGATTGAATTGTGAAAGAGTAAGCTTTGATGTTTGTGAAGAAGATGCATAAAAGGAGAAGAGTTTGGTGAAGAGGAAGAGTTTAAAAAATAACATTAAAAATAACACAAAAATAACATAAAAAAACAATAAGGCCTTTTACAGCGCTCATTTAAAAAAGCGTTGTAAAAGGCTTTAAAAAAAACATTTATATAACATAATAAAACAAGGAGGTCTATTACAGTGCTTGTTCAAATAAGCGTTGTAAAAGACTATTTTAAAAATAAAATAAAGAGACCTTTTACAGCGCTTATTTGAACAAGCGTTGTAAAAGGCTTTAAAAAAACATTATATAACATAATAAAACAATGAGGTGTTTTACAACGCTTATTGGGAAAAGCGTTGTAAAAGAGCCTTTTAAAAAATTAAATAATGACGCCTTTTAGAGCGCTTTTTTAACAAGCGCTTTTATCACTTGAATACTTTTTAATATTGTATTTTAAAAATGCTATTGAACTTATCTTTTTAATGTTACATGTATTTTAGGAGATTGTCGAACAATGTTCTGAAAATCCGGAGGGCAACAAGGATACTTGCAGGGACATTCTTGGCAAAGTGTTTAATGTCCCTGAGTATTCCGGTCGAGTTAGGGGAAAAGGATTTGGCGTAACTCCCAAAAGTTTTTTTCCTCAAGAGAAGCGTTGAAAACCTTCCAACAAGGAAGTATTAGAGAAGCTCAGAATCTTATCAGAGCAAGTGGCACTCTTGGTGAATACGAATAAAGACAAGCAACTTCCGGATCAGCTCCAACGTGAAATACAAATGGAGAGTGAAACCGCGAGTTGCAACGTCGGTTTGAAAAATATTCTCGAGGTAATTAATTACTTACTTGCTTATGTAATTACTTATGTATTAAACAAACTTATATATTAACCGTACTTATGTTTTAACTATTGATTTAGGGTGTCACTCCATTTGTCATATACTTGTCCTCACCTACACATCGGAAGGTGGGAAAAGGAAAATTGTACAATACTTTGAGAGAAGTATTGCACAATACTCCGATCCCTGCTGGCCATGTCAAAGTATCGCCTATTGTTACTTTCGAACCAAATGCACCATTGCCCATACCGGACAACGATGGAGATATGCAGTTATTGGGCGAAGCTATTGGTTGTTACGTGGCATGGCCCACAAACCTTGTTGCCCTCGATAAAAAGATTCCTAGAAACGAATCAGTTACATCTCCCGAAAAGGTTTGTCACATTTATTGCATAAGGTTTGTCATTTTTTCAGATTCAATAAACTAACATTTTACCTCATTTTTGTAGGTCCAAATAAATAAACCACCCGTACAGCCAAAAAAAGGTAGCAAACCTCAAAAATTGGAGGTTAATAGAGATGCCAAATCACAAAGGCTGTCGGGTAATAAAGCTGCCAAACTTGCAGCAAGAAAAAAACTGGATCGGGCAAAATCGGTCGCCGCTGCTGCTGCTCCTAAAATAAGTCAGCCATGCCTTGGTAAATACGGGGCGTGTCTTGACATCCAAGTAAAAAAGAACATGGACAGCAGCGACGATTCGCGCATCGTACCCATGAATAAAGATATATTCGGAGATGATTAAGAGGAATTTTTCGAAAAGGAGCACATATACGAACTTCTCGAACATAAGGAGCTCAGTGCTACTGTAATGAGCTTGTACATAAGGTAAAAAATACTTTTAATTGCATCTATTGGTAATTAATTAAATGTATTGGTAATTAATCTAGTTTAAAATTTTCATTGAAGGTTTTTGTATGAGAAGGTCGTGTGCACGAGGAAATTGTCAAATAAATACTCATTCTTGTCTCTGCATAAGATGTCGATGTGGAAACTCGATTCAGAAAATGTAAAGAAATACATTGTAGATATGTTATTAGGAAATATAGAAAAGGATAAATTGTTCTTCGCACCATATAATTCAAGGTACGTAATTTTATCTTTTTTAATTGATGAGAATTTAATTTATTAGTTGTGTATAAACAAAATTGCTTAACCAATTTTTTGTTGTTGTAGGGCACATTGGGTGCTATTTGCAATCAATGCGGTCTCTAAAGTTATATACTATTTGGATCCCGTGCATGACAATTACAACAATCACTCCGAAATAAAGACTATGTTCGACACATAAGTAATATTCATTTATTTCTTACACATATATATAAATAAGTATTTGTTCATGCTAAAATAATCGCATTTATTCATTCGATAGTGCCTTAAAAGTTTTTCGAGCTCAAAGAGGTGCTACAGTGTCGAAGCAAAAGTCTAATAACATTACATGGATCCCAATAAAGTGCCCTCGTCAAACAAACAACATCGATTGTGGGTACTACATATTGAGATTCATGAAGGAGATTGTTGACAAGAATAAAACTATTATCCCAGAAACGGTACGGTATTTTGATTATATGATTTGATACTAACTTATCTATATATTTGATACTAACTTAATATAATATGTTCAATTTTTATATTGCAGTACTTTGACAATTCCAGTCCATCATATTCTGAGCAAAATCTAATGGAATTAAAGGAAGAATGGTGTGAGTATGTGCTTCAAATGAAAATTATTTGATTTTCTGGGAAATAGCATGCTGCTGGGCAAGGGATCTGAATATTATATGGTAGCTAGTGCATATTATGTATATTTTTTTAGTTATTATATGTATATGATCATAGGACAATATATAAACATGCATATGAATATGTTGTAAATTAGGTTCAATGTATATGTAGTTAATTAGGTTGTAAATTACAGTGTTACAGGGTTATATATATGTATTTGATTGTGTGAACTGCTTATTGTAAATTACAGTGTTACATGGTTATATATATGTATCTGGTTGTGTTATGTTGTGTGAACTGATTCAAAATAATTTTGGATAAAAAGATAAAAGACAGCGCCTTATAAAAAAAATGTCATAAAAAGCTAAAATGCACTTTTCAAATATATATAGCGCTTTAAAAAAAAATACATATTTTACAGCGTTTTTTTGAAAAAGCACTGTAAAATGTGCATTGGGTGGACATCTTACAGCACTTTTTACAAAAAGCGCTGTAAAAGGTACACCAAAATATGAATTATGGGTCTTCCTTTTACAACGCATTTTACAAAAAGCGCTGTAAAAGGTACACCAAAATATGAATTATGGGTCTGCCTTTTACAGCGCTTTTTACCAAAAGTGCTGTAAAAGATACACCAAATATATGAATTATGGGTCTGCCTTTTACAGCGCTTTTTTTAAAAAAGCGTCGTAAAAAAAAGCGCTGTAAAATCCACACCTAGTATATGAATTTTATACGCACATTTTACAGCGCTTGTTGATATAAGCGCTGTAAAATGTGGATAATAATGCATATTATGTGCGCATTTTACAGCGCTTGTTTTAAAAAGCGCTGTAAAATATGCATAACAAGCGCGCGTTATATTTACATGATTTATAGCGCTTTTTTAAAAGCGCTGTTGTATCTTTTACAGCGCTCAATTCCACAGCGCTTTTTTGTTGTTGAAAAAGCGCTGTAAAAAGCTTAAAAAAAGCGTTGTAAAAGGCTATTTTTGACATAGTGTCTGGTGGGGAATTCCTAAGTGGATTAGTGGCTTATTCCCTAACGTCAGGAGCTACCGTGCAACACAAGTAAGGTAAGATTGATAGACCTTGGGGCTATCTTTGGTGGGGAATTCCTAAGTGAATTTGTGATAAATATTCCCTTAGGTCTGGAGCTACCGTACAACACTAGAGTACCCCGACTATCGTGTAAATGTGTCTCGGGTTGAGTTGAGGAGATATATGAGGACTTGGCCAATCATGAATAGTCCGCCCACTCCTATAGTGGCATAGTATCAGACCTCCTAACCAAGTACTTAACAGTAGAATGGTACCAATGATAAAGAATTGTAGAGTATAAGACATGCATAAAATTTCATCCTTGTTACTATTTTTTTATGATTGATTTAGATTAACCTTGATATTATATTCTTGAGTGTTTCTTATGTTTGTACTGACTTGACTATTTGCTTGTTCCCCTTGTTTATCTTATACTATTACATAATTTTGAAACTCACCCTTCGTTGTTTGTGTTTTATGTTTGCGATGGATGTAGACGAGTTGCAAGCTGCAAGTGATAATTAATTCCATCAGAGTGGGATAAGCCATCTTGAATTGAAGACTCTTATTATATGCATTGTGTTAATGTCATTTTTGAACGTCTTTAATTTTTTGATTCTCTGCTTGATAATGACATCGGGTTGGGACTACATTTGCATTTATTATTAAACTTATGTACGTGTACTTCAAAAATGATTTTGTTGTCTAATGTTATGATTTTGAGGTGCTAAGTTTGATTGAAATTTTGGATTAATGTGACATGTTCATGATTACGTGATACTCTTTACTTTGAAAAAAAAAATATTTGAAAGTTAATAAATTTTCTTGAAGAATTTTATAATTTTAAAAATAATAACAATTTTTTTTAATATTATTTTGAGATTTAGGGTGTCACACACACAAGCCATTTAAACATATTGATCTTGTAGTGTCAAATTAGTATAAGAAGATTACAACAATAGTAAGTAATAGTATAGCAAGATTCATCATAAGAGTACCATCTTCCACTACATTTGATTTCTTAAATTGTCTAATTAAAAAAAAAAATCAATTACCAAAGATCTTTAACCATTCTCAAATGTTGAAATAAGGGTTCCTACAATAAGGAGATGAAAAACTAAAACCTAAACATGAATACAACCGAGAAATATATCACAAATCCCAATAAATCAAACATGACTACTTGTTATAACACCACTTGTTGGGGATTCTAAGGGTGATAGTATTTGACATGTTATTACTCCACATACCAAAAACATTAAGGCATGTCTCCACCCACCTAAATCCCAATAAAGTTTATATTGCAATCAATTCCAACTTCGAAGATACACTTGATGTGGAAGATTTTACTGCATCCTTGGTATTGTGAGAAAATTAAAAGCAAATAAATAAAGTGTACGCAAATGCCTTTTATGTTGTACGAACAATGTACTAATACAGACATACTCAATTTTAAAATAAATCTACAGTTTTACTCATTTGATTTTCTAGGAAATTCAACTTCAAATTTTGTGCTAAATGATATGGTTTTAAGGTGTGCTATAACAAATTCAGAAACAAAATTTGTAGGTACAATGATATAGCTATCCCATCATCCATGAGTTACACGACTGTGAATTAAATTTAATTATTGAATAAATACCTCTTATACTTTGTCTTTGTTCAGCTATCAATGTGTTCTCTCATCCATCATTCAACACTATTTTTGCAACACCTCATAAATGGTCTCTAAAATCTAAATGATAACAACAAAAATGTTGTACTACAAATAAAAAACAAAAACAAAGAGCAAAATAAAATTTCATCAAAACAAGATTCGTAAGAGAAATGATTAGTGAAAAAAAATTTAGACATAATTTTTCTCATATACTTCATAATAAATCTAACTAGAATATTCACGGTTTAAATTTCTTTGAATGGAATATATATAATTTATGAATGTTTTAATTTTTTAAATAGGTAAGGTTTTAAGAAGCATAAATGAGATAGAGGAAATTCTAGAGTTTGTAATTTAAATAAATATTTTTACTTCTGGAATAATAATATGATAAAAATAATATTTTACGAAAGTTTATTCATAAAAAATTCACAATTTTGTTTAGGGATGGAAACATTATTATTAATCAAAATAAAACTAATCATCACTTTAAAACCATTTCAGGTTGAATTTAAACTCTGTCTATAACGTCAATATTTTAACATTTAACTGACACTTCATGGACATAA
>JBBPBT010000623.1:6155732-6165911 GCA_037974875.1 Cicer bijugum
ATAATTATTTTATTCTCATTTTAATATATAAATAAATAAAATAAGAACAAAAAAAAGATTATAATTCTATTGTCAAGATTAAAAATTAATTGAAGTAGTAATTAACACATTGTTTTTTCTTCAATATATAACACAGAAAAAATAATTATATCTCTCTACTCTAAATAATGTTAATAATTGTATGCATTTTTTTGAGCTATTAAACTAAAAACTGCATAAACATATACTAAACACCAGGATAAAAATGCATTAAAAAAAAAACTTATTTTAGTGTTGTATAGGTATTAGTGAGGATATTGTTATTATCTTTTTTAGCTAGAAGGCATGCAAAAGCATCACACATGAAAGTGATTTTGACTTATGAGCATATTGACTAAAGTAACTATAAAAAATTAGTCATGGACCCCAAGTATTGTTGTCATAAGTATTAACATCATTGTTGTCTATCATGTTGGCAAATGACGTCACACTTGTTAGCATGAACTCCCATGATTGTTTTGTTATGCTATGCAATTAAAGTTTATATGGTTGAGTATGTGTTATCCTTAAATTTTGGCTAGCTAGCGAGTATTGCATTTACTACGCTAATAATAACATTTTATAGCACGCCTTTTATCGTACTTATTAAATATAAATGTTGTTGTAAATATATTTTAAAAATAACGGAGCATATAACATCGCTTTTTTGACAAGTGTTGTGGAAAAAACGTTGCACATAATGTTTACAAGACTTTTACAGCGCTTGTACACAAGCGCTGTAAAATGAAGCGCCCTCACATAATGTTTTATAGCGCTTGTGGAGCACTTTAAAATAATCACTGTAAAATATAGCGCTCCCACCTGATGTTACATAGTTTTTACAGCACTTTTTAGACAAGCGGTGTAAAAGACTTGCGCTTTCAAATAATTAAATGACCTATTAGAGCGCTTTTTTTACAAGTGCTATAAAAGCCTTGTGCTTTCACATAATTAAAGGACCTATTAGAGCGCTTATTACACAAGCGCGGTAAAATCTTTCACTTTAAATAAAAATCATTTACTTTAAATAAATAAAAACAAATTTACGAACCCTCATCTCCTCTAGTATGAGAATCCTCCTCTCCTCTACGTACAGTGCGGCCATCTACTGCTCCTTCTTTATAAAAAAAATTGGATACGTTGTCTCAGGTACTGTATTTATTAAATTGTTACATAATAAATCATATAAAATCTTTTCTTTTTTGAAATTTGTTGATCAGTCCTATTTAGAAATCAAACTTGGACCTTGGTTTTCATTTTCCAATATTAGATATGTGTACTATCATTTTGTAACTACATTTATATAGGTCATATAATATAAACCGAAAATGGATGTTTGTCAATTGATTTTCAAAAGAGTATGAAAATGGAGTGAAGGAGTTTGTTGAGTTTGCAGTGAAGAATGCAAAAGATCCAAATATAGTCATTTGTCCTTGTTTAAAATGTTATTTTGGAAAACGCATTAGAGAAGATAAATTGGAAGGACATTTAGTATGTAATGGAATAGATCGATCAAAGCTATATATGTTGAATAAGACATGGTGAGAAAAAAAAAAGGAAACGTTAATTTTGAGAATGGTTCGACATATGCTTTAACTGATTTCGACACAGATACATATGAGCCGGACTGAGTTAAGGAGATTGTAAAAGCAGTTGATGAAGATCTTGGGGATTGTCCTAAAATATTTGAGAGTTTGTTGAGTGATGCAGAGAAATCATTATATAATGGTTGCACTAAATTCACAAGACTTTCGGCGATATTAAAGTTGTACAACTTAAAAGCGAGTAATGGATGGTCTGATAAAAGCTTCACATAATTATTAACACTCTTAAAATATATGTTGCCAGATGATACTGAACTTCCCAGTTGAACCTACGAGGCTAAACGAATTTTGTGCTCTATTAGTATGAGTTACGAAAAGATTCATGCGTGTCCTAACGACTGCATTTTATTTCGAAACAAATATGAATTACTAAAGGCATGTCCGAAATGAAATGTCTCTTGATATAAGAAGAAAGAATCTACTCTAGCAAAAGTCTTGTGGAATTTTCCTATAATACTAAGATTTAGGCGCATGTATCGTAGTGAAGAAGATTCAAAACACTTGACATGATATGAAAATGAAAGAATTAGAGACAAAAAGTTTCGACATGCTACAGATTCTCTACAATGGGCAAAATTTGATCATGGATATCTTGAATTTGGGATAGAGTCAAGAAATCTACGACTTGCACTTTCTACTGATGTAATGAATCCACATGGTCTTCAAAGCATCTCACACAACATGTGGCCTGTGATTTTGCTGATTTATAACCTACCTCCATGGTTATGTATGAAGCGTAAGTTTATGATGTTGTCTCTGTTAATTTCTAGATCCAAACAACCGGGGAATGATATCGACGTATACTTGACTCCTTTAATTGAAGATTTAAAAAATATGTGGGAGACAGGTGTGGAAGTTTATGATGGGTATAAGAAAGAATGTTTCAATTTGAGGGCTATGTTGTTTGGCACAATTAATAATTTTCCAGCATATGGTAATTTATCAGGATATAGCATTAAAGGACAGTGTGCATGTCCTATATGTGAAGAGAGTACAAATTGGATGCGGTTGAAACATTGAAGAATAATGTATTTTTTTGGGCATCATAGATTTTTACCTTATAGTCATTAGTATTATGGGTGGAGAAATGCATTCAATGGAAAATCAGAGGAATTTAAAGCTCCTTGAGCACCGACTGAATATCAAATACTTGGAAAAAGTACAAGGTTTGACCAATAAATTTGGCAAACCTTTTACGGGAGAATTGGTCATAACTGGGTGGAAGAAAAAGTCAATTTTCTTTGAATTGCCATATTAGAAGTCATTGTATATAAGACATTTCCTCGATGTGATGAATATTAAAAAAAAATGTATTTGATAGTGTTATTGGTACGTTATTTAATGTTCTAGGAAAGTCTAAAGATGGCATCAATGCAAGATTGGACTTGGTCGATATAGGAATAAGAAATGAATTGAGTCTCGTAAAGAAAGGAAATTGCACATATCTACCCCCAGCCGCACATACTCTATCTAGAAAGGAAAAAATTGTTTTATGTAAATTTCTACATGAAGTTCAAGTTCTAGAAGGATACTCTTCAAACATTAAAAATGTAGTTTGTATGAAAGACCTCAAATTAAAAGGTTTGAAGACCCATGATTGTCATATTCTAATGGAGTATTTATACCAATAGGTATACGTTCCATTTTACCTGAAAAAGTTCGACGAGCCATAACTAGATTATGTTTCTTCTTCAGGGAAATTTATAGTAAAGTGATCGATCCTTAGAAATTACCGACATTGCAAAGGGAAATTGTTGTTACTTTGTGTGAGCTTGAAATGTATTTTCCACCCTCGTTTTTTGATATAACGGTTCACATTATTGTTCATCTCATTAAGGAGATACAACTTTATGGGCCAGCTTATATGAGATGGATGTATCCGATAGAACGATATATGAAAATATTAAAAGGGTACGTAAAAAGTAGAAGTCGACCAAAAAGTTGTATTGTTGAACAGTACATTGTCGAAGAAGTTGCTGAATTTTGTACTGAATATCTGTCCAATATTGAATACATAGGGCTTCACATGTCTCGTCATTCGGAAAGAGTATCAGGAAAATGGATAATTTGAAGGAGACTAATGACTGTATCACTGACAGAATGGGAGCAGGCACAATTGTATGTTCTGCATAATGTTGATGAGTTTCAACCGTATGTTACAATACACATGGATCAGTTATCTAGTTTGACCATGAATAGGAATCAAAATTGGATAACTCGAGAGCACAATTGAAGTTTTATAACATAGTTAAATAATCACATAAAGTCAAAGTTTGATATAGACCCCAAATCAATTTCGTTGAGATTGAGGTGGCTAGCAAATGGTCCGAGTTTACATGTCTTTTCTTACACTGATTATGTAAGTAACGGCTACACATTTTATACCAAAGAACAAGATGATCATACCACTATGCAAAATAGTGGAGTCACTCTCGCAGTTGAAGTGATGCATGTCTCAAGTGCGAAAGACAAAAACCCAATGTTTGCAAATCCTATCATATTTTGGGGTTATCGAGCACATATGGGAGTTAGACTACACAATGTTTCGTGTTCCCATATTTTGTTGCAAGTGGGTGGATAATAATAATGGCGTTCGGATTGATGAGTCAAGGTTCTTGCTTGTCGGTTTTAATAGGGTGCGATACAAATACGAGCCTTTTATTTTAGCGTCGCAAGCTCAACAAGTGTTTTATGTCAATGGTCAGTTGTCCTATCGACCAATAAAATAAGTGATGATAACAATAATGATGAAGATGTTGGTAATGATCTTTTATTTGTAACATCACAACCACATGAAATTGACTCAACTGATGATGGTTTATATCTTAGAGATGATTATGATGAGGGAATTTAGATTAATCCATCGTTTCGTATTGTTGATGGACAAACAAATGTGAGTCCCACTAGGAAAAGAGGAAGGGCATCTTAATGTGTTTAGTTGTTTTATACAAGCCATGTAATCTGAATTGAGTTCATGTAATTTAATTGTTTGATCTACCAGAATTGAGCATTTTAGTATTTAGCTTGAACTGTTTTTGATTTTCTGCTTATATTTACTTTGATCTTAGTTTTTATAATAAGTTCATGTAATTTAATGTACGTTTGACCTGCCATAACTGATTTCTGCTTATATTGAACTTGACAAAGCTTTATTTGAGTATTAGGAATTTATCTTGAACTGATAATGGAATTTATCTTTTAAAGCGCTCTTGAGGACAAGTGCTGTAAAAGGCTTCTAAAAACTAAAATAATGAGGTCTTATACAGCGCTTTTGGACAAGCACTGTAAAAGGCTTCTAAAAAAGCATTGTAATAGGGTTTAAAAAAAATAAAATAATGAGGTTTTTTTACAGCGCTCTTTCGAAAAAGCGTTGTAATAGGGTTTTATATATAACTGAAAACCACTTCAGTTTCCTCTTCATTATGTAAACTTCACTACGATAGTGTCCTCCTCTTCTTCATTGTTCTTTTCATTGTGAACTCTATCATATGTGTTATTATCTCATTGTGAGCCATATTTCCACTATCATCTTCATTGCTAACCATCTCCATCTGTGTTATTATCCATTGCGAACCATACTTTGTCCATTCGTATTTCTGCGCATTTAGGTGTTCCTTCTCCTACGAACCCTACATATTTCTTCTCACTATTCAGGTATTGTATTTATTAATTTTTTGTTGTCACTAAAATGCATGTTGAACTTATACTGCTACGTACTTAGACTACTACATGTTGAACTCGTTGAAGTTATACTTAACTGCATGTTGAACTTGTTGTAGATAAATGGATACTAACAAAGATTTAGATCGTCAAAATGAGGAAGTTTTCAACACTAAGACTTATGAAAATGAAGTCAAGTGTGGTGCAACCGTCATGCAAAATGTCATAAAAGCAAGGAGCAGTGGCATAAAATTTGAGGTATACTACACTTTGTTTGCTGTTTATTTTTTATCTTTTTTGAAAGCATGTACTTACTATATGAGTTTATTAGGTTGGATGGAATGAGAGTGGTCAGTCAATTGACCCCAACAGCTCCATGTTTGTAAGTTATATTGGGGCTGTTGTTCGTCAGAATATTCGCATCACAATTGACAATTGGAGAGATAAGGCATTGAAGGATGCGAAAGATATATTGTGGACTGATATACAAGTAACTTTTTTGATCCACGTTTCTGTTAGTTATAATTTTTTCCATTGAAATTATTTATTTCGTTTGCAAACTGCTTTTGCTGTTGATGAGGTGAGAAAGAATTACGTGTTGAGAGTGGCCGGAAAAATACACTGGAGTTTTAGATCTCACCTCTTAAATTGCTATCTAAAAGATCTTGAATAAAATATGAATGTTGAAGCTCCAAAAATATATAAATATTATATATCGAATGAAGAATGAAGTGCATTTGTAGCAAAATGTTCAGACCCCGCGTTTATGGTAAGTGATTAATTTATTAGCATTTGTGTTTTATTATTCATATTCATAGCGTATTTTAAATTTTTACGTGATTGTTATTTTTTTTTTATATATAGAATATAAGTAAGGCAAATCGCGAGAGGGCAAAAAATCCGACGCACCCATACAAAAAATCTCGTTTGGGATATGCGCGTCTATAGCAAAAACTTGTAAGTAATTAAACATCACTTTTATATAATGTGGTACATTATAAACTATAATTTCTAACTAATATTTTGTTTATGATCTTAACAAATAGCTACAAGACACCCAATTCGATCAACCGTTGGATCATCGTATCTTGTGGTAGGAAGCTCGTGTAAATAAGGATGGAGTGGTTGATAACGAAAAAGTTCAAAAAGTAATAGAACTTTGTGTAAGTATATTATCACTTTAATATTTTTAATATTGTATTTTGAAAATGATATTGAACTTATCTTTTTAACCCAACGTGTATTTTAGGAAAATCTTGAACAAAGTTCAGAAAATCAAGAGGACAACAAAGCTAGTTGCAGGAACATTCTCAGTAAAGTATTTAATGTTCCTGAATATTTCAGTAGCGTGAGGGGGAAATGATTTGGTGTAACTCCTAAAAGCTATTTTTCACAAGAGAAACTCCAAAATCCATCTAATGAGGAAGTATTAGAGAAGCTCAAATTCCTATCAGAGCAAGTGGCACTCTTGGTGAAAATGAATAAAGACAAGCAACTTCCAGATCAGCTCCAATGTGAAATACAAATGGAGAGTGAAAACACGAGATGCAACATTGCTCTAAAAAATCTTCCCAAGTTAATTAATTACTTAATAAAATAACAAATTCATTCAACCTAATTGTTTCGCATACTTATGTATTAACCATTGATTTAGGGTGTCACTCCTTGCGTAATGTACTTATCCTCCCCTACTCATCGCAAGGTCGGAAAAGAAACATTGTACAATACTTCGAGAGAAGTATTGCACAACACACTGATCCCTGCGGGCCATATCAAAGTATCACTAGTTATTGTTTTGAAACCAAATGAACCGTTGTATAAATCGGACAATGATGCAAATATGAAGTTTTTGGGAGAAAAAATTGGTAGTTACGTTGCATGGCCCACACATCTTGTTGCCCTTGATAAGGTATGTTTAATTAATTGAAATGTATGTTTAATTGATATGTATATTTAATTGCACGATATATATATTTAATTGCTGATTTTTTTCTGCTATTAACTTTAATTTCACATTTATTTAGATTCAGACAAAGCCTAAAGAGAATGATAAGAAGATTCCCATAAACGAGTCAGTTACATCGCCAGAAAAGGTTTGTCACATTTATTATGTAAGGTTCGTCATTTTTTCAGATTCAATAAACTAACAAACTAATTAACCTTATTTTTTTAGATTCAATCCAATAAACCACCCACACAGCAAACCAGCTGCTAGAATAAACCAGCTGCCGCACCAAAACTGGATGTTTGTGGTAAAAATGAAGCCGACAAACTTCAAAAATTAATTGGAGGGTCATAAAGCTGGAAAACTTCAAAAGCTTGAGGGTAATAAAGCTGCCAAAGTTGCTGCTCAAAAACTAGATTGGGGAAAATCAGTTGCTGCTCCTGCTCCTAAAATAAGTCATTCAGGCCTTGCTAAATATGGGTCATGTCTTGACATACAAGTATAAAAGAATATGTGCAACAACAACGATTCACACATCATAAGCATGGATAAAGCTATATTCGGAGATGAGTATGAAGAACTACTTGAAAAAGAGCACATATACGAACTTCTCAACCATAAGGAGCTAAATGCTACTGTCATCAGCTTATACATTAGGTAAAAATTAATTTTAATTGCCTTTATTGGTAATTAATTTAATTTATTGGTAATTAATCTAATTTGAAATTTTCATTGAAGGTTTTTGTATGAGATGTTGGTGTGCACGCGCAAATTGTCAAATAAATTTTCATTCTTGTCTCCGCATCAGCTTTCGATGTTTAAACTCGATCTAGTGAATGTAAAGAAATACATTGTAGATATCTTATTAGGAAATATAGAGAAGGATAAGTTGTTCCTTGCACCATATAATTCAGGGTACATAATTATATATTATTTATTTATATCTTTATTTAAATTATGAGATCTTAATTTATTAGTTGTGTAGACTGCCAACCAAATTTTTGTTGTTGTTGGGCACATTGAGTGTTATTTGCAATCAATGCGACCTCTGAAGTTATATACTATTTAGATCCCTCGCTCGACAATTACAACAATCGCTCCGATATAAAGAGTATGTTCGACACGTAAGTAATATTCATTTATTTCTTACATATATATATACATATATAATGTGTTTGTTAATGCTATAATAATCACATTTATTTATTCGATAGTGCTTTACAAGTTTTTCGATCTCATAGAGGTGTTATAATGTCGAAGCAAAAGTCAAATAACATCACATGAATTCCAATAAAGGTTTGAAATATATGCCTTTAAAATTTCATTTACAATCAATGCACAAATATTTATTGACTTATATGTTTTATTTTATAGTGCCCTCATCAAACTAACAACATCGATTATGGATACTATATATTGCGATTCATGAAGGAGATTGTTGATAGGAATCAAACTATAATCCCATAAAACGTACGACATTTTCATTATTTGATTTTTATATATAAACTATGTATATATTTGATTCTACCTTATTTATGTTGAATTTTTATATCGCACAATACTTTGACAATTCCAGTCCAACATACTCTAAATGAGATCTAATTGAATTAAAAGAAAGACTGGTGTTAGTATGTGATTGAAATGAAAATTATTTGATTTGCTGGGAAATGACATGCTGCAAGGGATAGTTATGTGAATATATGGTAGTTCTATTCTGTATAGTTCTGATAGTTATGTGTATATGAATAGGGCACATTTGAAAAGTTGTGAATATGTAGTTATATGAATATTTATATAGTTTTGTGCTGTTGTCAATATGTGAATATGTATATGAATATGTTGTGAACTGAATGTGTAAAGTTATAAAGTTAAGTTATATAGTTCTGTTGTTGTGTACTGATTGTGAAATGATTGTGTGAAGTGATTCTGGATGAAAATCATTTTGGAAAAAAAATAAAAGACAACACTTTCTAAAAAATTGCCATAAAAAAAATGCTTTTTAAAAATTCCATTTACAACGTATTTTAATAAAACTAAAATAAGAATGCACCTTTTACGGCGCTTTTTTAAAAAACGCAGTAAAAAGTGTATAATAATGCATATATTGAATGCACCTTTTACAGCGCTTTTTCAAAGAAGCATTGTAAAAGGTGTATAACAAGGGGCAATGTATCTACTTATTTTATAGCGCTTTTATATTTTAAAAAGCGTTGTTGTATCTTTTTACAACGCTAGATACTACCACGCTTATTTTTTTTTTTTTTGAAAAAGCGCTGTAAATAACTTTAAAAAAAACATTGTAAAATCCTATTTTTCGCGTAGTGGTCCTTTAATAAGTTATTGTATTGAATCCTATTTTATTCTTAGTTAGTGAAATAATTATAATTATATTTAATATTACATGATTTTTATCAAATAAAATAGTAGTTGCATGAAATTATTTTTAAGAGCTCCTTTTACTCTAATCCGCATTATATTTGTCATCTTGTATGGAAGATCTCTATCTTTATCAATTTGAAATGAAACTAATTTAAAATAGATATTAACTAACGCATTGTGGGAGTTAATTTAATATATTATTGAATATAAATAATAATAATAATATGTAAATTAAAATAATATTGTTTATGTTTTAGAGTAGAATATAATAAAACATTTATTAGTTAAGATGTAAATATATTTTTGAATAACTATGTATAGGTTAGTTTTACTTTATTTTAAAAGAAAAGGTAAAATTTTGTTGACTAATTTAATCCATGCAATATATATTAAAATATGATAATCCGTGCATTTTGCGGTAGAATTTAATATATTATTGAGAATAAAATAATAATATATAAATTAAAAGTAATGTTATTTTTATTGTAGAATAGAATATACTCAAACTTTCATGTGTTAAGAAGTAAATATATTTTTGAATAACTATATATAGATTAATTATGTTTTATTTCA